>CAUYRH010123177.1:0-88761 GCA_963574655.1 Perodicticus potto
AAACTTACTAAATGCAGAATACAAATGTCTTCATACAATAACTAAGAAAATGCCATGAAGGGTATGTTAAACAGTTTGATGAAAACATTTCAGATTGTATATGAAACCAGCACATTGTACCCCTTGATTGCACTAATATACGCAGCTAGGATTTAATTAAAAAAAAAAAAAAGAAAACATCAGGGCATGGGGGCAGAAGAGATGGGGAGGAAAATGCTAGCATCATCCTAGCAGGGTGTCAGTTATCACTGTCTAAAGTTGAAGCATGAACTGCTAACAATGACTGAACCCTATTAAACTTGTTTATAATTTTATGCATATATACATGTGCATAGGGCAGAGTGGGGGCATGCTTCAGCGGGAAATGGGCCTTGTGGAAAAGGTGTCAGGGGATCAAGCCCTGTTCCCACTGAGCACAAGGCAGGCACTTCTCTAACCTCCTGCATGGTCCAGCTGAACTTGCTGTGAACTGTCCTGCCCTCCCTCCCTCCACCTGCTGCTCTCCAAACACCCTAACCCCAACACACCCAGCCTGGTGTGGCATCTTCCTTTTGTCAGTGTGTTCAGCCTAGGGACGTGTGGTCATGTTGGAGAGAGATGATTAATGGGCCTGCCAAGAGGCACACCCACCCACGTGGGACAGGGTGGGGCTTCTACGGTCTAGCCTGGGTACCTGACTTCTGCCAGAATGAAAACAATTTTAAAACACTGTAGACAGTTTGGGAGGAGGGTACAGGGGATACATCCAACCTGCTTGGAAATATGACAAGAGGCCAGGCTTGGGGAATAAATAACTGGTACGTCAGATCTTAGGGACTGAGGTTCCAGAATTTGAATATCTGCTTTGGTCGCTGAGCAACAACCAAGCAGATCTTTTGTCTTTCCCTTCAGTACAAAAAGGCCACTTAAAATTGCATATGTCAACCCCAGCTAGCCCTGCCAAATGCAAAACTGATGGGGTCATTTTGGGAGACAGTGGAGACCAGGCTCTTGGGCTGGTCTCTGGATCTCTTCTTTGTAACTTCAGTTCAGCTGAGTGTGCCTACATCACCTCTCCAGCACTTTCTCTCCTCAGCCTGACCCGGAGGAACCTGCTGCCACGCAACCCGCCCGTCCCACCCACTGTTTTACATGGGAACTGAACATCTGATCCAAACTGGAGCATGTTCAGGCGCATCCCCTCTTGCCTCCTCCCATGGAGGCAATGGCCCCTGCATGTCCAGCTACTCACCTGGCCTGTCCATGGGAGGGGCTGGCAATCTTGCCTGAGAATTCTAAGTCACTTATCTTACCATGACATTAACATTCTCATTCTCTCTCTCTCTCTGTGTGTGTGTGTGTGTGTGTGTGTGTGTTTTGGAGTTGGGGTTAGGGTTGTGTGGGAAGTGGGGGAGAAGTGGTGTTACTCCAAGCCTTCTAGGCTGGGCTGGGGGGTGCTGAATGGCGGTCCATCTTCTAGAACAAGGAACTACAGTATGTAGTCTCCAGAGGGCTAGGGTTCATGTTCCTTCCTGGAAACATAAAGATGCAGATGTCCTGAGCTGGCCGCCTGACGTCCAGAGTAGGGAGTTTCCATTCCCTTACTGCAGGCCTCACTGGGAGTTTAACCAGGAGTATGAAAAAGGTATAGATCATGTTGATTTTGGCAATGGCTGCAGACCTCCAAGGTTGGCATTTCTGGTCTCTCCACCTTTCCACTCACCCTGACCTGCCCTTCCATCCCCCTGCCTTACCTCTATGGGCCCATCAGATGTTGGAGGGAGGTAGGGGCAGGTAGGAGAAACTCAGATGAGCAGGAAGACCACGTGGTCCTTCCGACCTTGATATCTTAGAGGAGGACCCAAAATGGAGAGGTGTTTGGCAGGCATCACATCCTGAGTCAACAGAAAACCAGGTTCCCAGACTCAGGAGTCTCATAGTGTTGAAAATAACTGCTGCCACTTGTTGAGCACCTACTGTGTGCCAGGCACTATTGGATGATTTATATACATTCTCTCTGCCTTTGATAACAAATTTGCTGGCAAGAAAGATATGATCACCTCCATTTTGCAAGAGCGGAAATCAAGGCTAAATAAATGCCATAGTCAGCTGAGATGAATTGTCCAGGCATCTCACACCTAATAAAAGGCAGGTCTGGGCTTCAAACCCTGACCCATGTGGGATCCAAATTCTTTTCACTCCCTGACTCCAGACTGAGTGTTCGTCTTCGCACCCATTCTCAAAGACCTCTTCATACATGTTAATCAGTACAGTGTTTCAAGGGATCACACAGTGTAAAGATTTCTGGTTTATGGCTGGTAGATGGGTGTCTTTTGGGGTCAGTCTGTGAGGATGACTGGTGCTGGGAATCTTGTGTCCATTCTGATGTCATGGGGAGCAGGGCTGCAGAGGCTGGGCCTCTTTGAGGATGGGAGATGACGAGCTTGCTGCCTTCTGGAGCTTGGCCTTGGCTGAAGAGTTGGCCTCTCTTTAGCTGCTGACCACTCAGGACAAGAACCTTTGGCTGCTGCCTGGGTAGCTCCAGGAAGATATGGCATCCCAGCGACAAAGGGGTCATGGGTGGAGAACTGGTCCAGAGCAGACACACAGTATGTGTGGGTTCAGAAAATCTCAGGGCCCTGGCAGCCTCTGAGGCCGAGTGGCGTGGCTTAGCTGGGACTTCCCAGGGCTTCCAAAGATAAGACGGAGGCTTCCCTGAAAGCAGGGAGGCACCTGCTGGGGCAGAGGAAAAAGCACTCCTCACCCAAATTCCTTCAACTCAGCCTCGTTCTGGCCTTAAGCCACCCTAACTCCTATCCCCAGTGAAGCCCATCCCTGGCCTCAAGCAGTACAGGATAGGGGGGCTGGGACCAAATGGAGAGAAGTTCTCGGAGAAATGGCTGATGAATGGGGAAACAGGGCTATTAAGAAGCAGCCAATGTGATGGATCTGCACTCCCAACCCTGCCATTTGCTGGCTGCAGGCAGTCAGCAAGTCACTTAACCTCTTCAAGTCTCAGTTTCCTCATCTCTAAAATAGGGGTGGATCAAGTGAGTTGAAAACTTATGTCCACACAAAAAGCTGCATATAGATGTTTAAAGCAGCTTTATTCATAATGGCCAAGACTTGGAAGCTACCAAGATGCCCCTCGGTAGGTGAACAGATAAACCACGGTAATTCAGGTCATGGAATATTACTCAGCAATAAAAGGAAATGGGCTACGAAGCCGTGAAAAGTCACGGAAGAACCTTCGATGCATATTGCTAAGTGAAAGGACCAATCTGCAAAAGCTACACACCATGTGATTCCAACTACATGGGATTCCGCAAAAGGCAAAACTCTGGAAATAGTTAAAAGATAAGTGGATGCTAAGGGTTAGGGAGACAGAGGGGATGATGACTACTCAGAGCACAGAGGATGTTTAAAGCAGTGAAACAACTTTGTATGCTGCCATAATGGTGGATGCATTAATACGTGCCGTGTTATATAATGTCTGTATAGTTCTTATACATTCGTCTAAACTTATAGAATATACAACACAAAGATGAACCCTGATGTGTACTGTGGACTTGGAGTGTTTGTGATGTGACAGTATAGGACTCTGGGTTGTAGCAAATCTACCCCTCTGGTAGAATGTTGACAACCAGGGAGGCTTGCATGCGGAGGGGCTCAATATTCCTGTGAACCTCACACTGTTCTTAAAATAATCTATTTTAAAAATGTGGGTGGAAACACATACACGTATTGTGCAGAATAGTATGGCTTTATGAAATCATAGGTAGGCAGCGTCTAGCACATTCTAAGTAGGGAATAATGGTAGCGACTGTCATCACCAGGTAGGTCCAGGATTTTTCCTTATTCCTTGTTCATAGCATTTTTCCCATTAGCGAAGACTATGTGCTCATTACAAAAATGTAAATAACTTAGAAAACTATAAAGAAAGGAAAAAAGCTTGAAATCTCATCACTCAGAGCAAGACAGTGACCTTCTTTTGGACATCTGTCTACACAATGTATATGTAAGTTGGCGTATATTTTATATAATTAGGATCATAAAACACAACCCTTTCCCTCTTTCACTCGTATGCTGTGAAATATTTTCATGTTGAGCAAGATTAATATGCATCATGTTATATAATGGCTGTATAGTAAACCATTTTAAACTATAGCTGTAACTAGTCTCCCATAGATAGATGTAGGGGTATTTCTAGCATTTGTTGTCATAAAAAACTATGTGATGCATATTTTATTATTTTTATTTTATTTTATTTGTTTGCAGTTTTTTGGCCAGGGCTGGGTTTGAACCCACCACCTTTATCATATGGGGCTGGCGCCCTACTCCTTGAGCCACAGGCGCCACCCTTCTTTTTTTTTTTAAACAGAGTCTCACTCTGTCACCCTGGGTAGAGTGCCGTGGCATCATAACTCACAGTAACCTCAAACTCTTGGGCTCAGCCTCCCAAGTAGCTGAGACTATAGGCGCTTTCCACAACACTTGGGAAGTTTTTCTAGTTTTAAGAGATCGGGGTCTCACTCTTGCTCAGGCTGGTCTCAAATTCCTAAGCTCAGGTGATCCTCTCCCTCGGCCTCCCAGAGTTGTGATGAATTTTGTAGCAAAGATATATGTAGTATTTAGATAGAAGTAAATATACACTCAGGATAAATGTCTATAGAAGACTGGTACCACCAATAAGGTACAACCTTCTCATTTCCCCACATCCTTTTTAATACTGGAAGTTATCAACTTCAGTTTAAAATTTCTTTTCCAAAACTACAGCAAGATTTTAGAGATTCAAATGTTGGAGGGGGTGAGTAGGAAGAAAGGGAGGAGGGAAGTGCCAGGAGCTAGCAGAGGGACCTCTCTGAGGTGGGCGGCGTTACCCCTCTTCACCAGCCACAGGGACACCAGCACCTCCCTCTGCTGGGAGCTGAGACCTGGATCCTCCTTTGCTCAGACCGGGGATGGAGGTACAGCGGGAGGTCTGGGGATGATCAGAGCCTTTCTCCTGTAGGTCTTGGTAGGGGTCCAGAGGAAAGGCAGTAAGTACCGATTGGATGTGCATAGGCAAGCTTTGGGAACAAGGATGCTTGATGCTGTGGCCACTGCCAGACTGGACTTGGACTTCAGTCAGGTAATAAGAATAGCTAATATTTATTGAACTCTTAGTGTGTATGGGGTGTTGTGTTGCTATTTACATAATTATCTCATTAAATTCTCTCAGCAACCTTGTGAAGGGTACTGCTAGCATCTCCATTTATAGGTGAGGAAACTGAGACAGGTGGGAGTCAGGACAGAAGCCTAGGGTCACATCAACACTCACACTTTGGTCTTTCTTCTTCGGCAGAAGGCAGAGCAACATTCCTTCTCTTCGCTCAACCAATGCATAGTAGGCCCCTTCTGAATGAGCTTCTCAAACGCAGAGGAGGGCCCGGACAGAGCCCTCAGAGGGCTGGGAAAAGGGTGGAATTCAGAAAGCGCCACCTTGGAGACCTGGAAGGGGTGGTGAACGAGAACTACTAAGTCTGTTGGAAGAGGACCTGAGATTCAAGGGCGAGTCTTGGGCCAGGTGGGAAGGGCTTTTCCTGGCCAGGGGAGCTGGCAGGATGGAGGCTGCTGGGTGCTGGTGCGGGGGGCTGTAGGTGGTGGAGTTGTCTTGGGCCAGCCTAGGACAGACAGAGGGTGAGGGAGACACTCTGGTGGTCTTTGAGCTACTATAGCTAGTCCAGCCCAGAGGCTGTGGTGGAGTGACCCCCAGTGCAAGAATAGGGGATTCTCAAAGGAATGTCTAAGGAGGCAGCCAAGATGGGCACTGCGGGACTGAGGACTGTCCCCCTGACTCTTTCCAGAGGATCAGGACAACCCTTACACCTGATTGCTAAAACCTTTTGTAAATTGTCATCTTCCAAAGCATATTATTTTTTTCAGATTTCCCTATAGTGCCTAAGAACAAAATTATCTTAAAATGAAAAGCTATTTTTGTAGTGAGGCCAGGGGAAGGTCCGTGGGTCTAGAGATTCCCCACCAGGAGCTCGGTGGGGAAGGAATTTGCATAGCAGAGTCATGGAGGGAAGAGGGACAGGGAACAGTAACTACTACCTGGGGCCTCCACGTTCCAGGACTTCCGTGCAGTTCTTTCTGTCAAGACCCCACTTAATCCTCATAATAGCCATAGAAACTGGCTGTTATGATTTCCATTTTATCGTTGAGGAAATCAATGCTCAGAGAAGTTCAGTGACTTAGTAGGGTCACAGAGTTGGCTGAGCAGGGACTAGAGGCCAGGCCTTCCTCTACGTCCACGCTCTTTCCGTGACATCATAGTACAGGGCAGGCCCCTGGGCCTGAGTGTGTGTGGGAGGTGGGTGGTGAAGTTTGCTCTGAGGCTGGCCTTCTCCAGGAAGGCCTGGGGGTGCCCAGAGAATGGGCACAGGCTCCTGGATTCAGGGGCTGTTCTGCTCGCCCTGGGGCCTCAGGGGTGCTTTGTCCACGCAGGGTGAGGAGCTGCTGTTCACTGACCTGGAAGTGACTGCAGGGGAGGCTGGTGGGCTTGCTGTGACCCAGGCTCTGCGTCCTTGGTGCCTGCCTCACCCTCATTCACGCCTTGGCTTGGGCTGGAGGAGAGGGAAAGTTAAGCCGGGAGCTCTGTTATCTCGGTAACTGCTGCAACTCTGGGGTGAAAGGGCCTTGAGGGTTTCTTATCAACAAATGCCTCTGGTTCAGAAAAATTAGCCACTCGGGTTATGCAGCCACATGGCAGTGGGTGTGTGTGCATGTGGCAACTGGGGGGGGGGGCAGAAACTAGCTTTGGCCGCTCTGGGGATTAAGGGGAGGTTTGTAGTTTCTGCATCTTGGGAAAAAACAATCTTCTGGCACAGGTGGTTCCACCTGCTAGTTTGACCTCCTCTGGGCTGAAATGGAAGAAATAATGCTGGCCAACCAGGGTCACCACAGCCTCTGGGCTTGACTCCTTGTTGGAAATGGTGACCTTGGTGGACTTCTGGGACTGTGAAGGCCAGGAGCAGGGCTGGTGGAGGTAGGCAGGTGGTCCTGGCGTCAGCCCAGCACTCCTGGTCTTCTCTTCCTGCCAGCCCCACTGACCTCTGCGATCCCCCAGCCTCCAGCCTGAGGGCTCTGTGCTCCTGGGGGCTGTGTTGTGTCTGTGCTTCCCTCGGAAAAGATGTACTGAAGTCCCAACTCCGAGTATCTCAGAAAGCAGCCTTGTTTGGAAATACATAGTTGTGGGTATAATTAGTTAAGATGAGGTCACACAGGAGTAGGATGGCCCCCTAATCCAGTGTGACTGGTGTTCTTATAAGAAGACAGAGACGCACGAAGGAAACATCCAGTGAAGATGGAGGAAGAGAATACAGTGAGGCAGCTGCAAGCCAGGGAACACCAAAGATGCCAGCAAACCATCCAAAGCCAGGAAGAGACAAGAAAGGAGGCCCCTATGTACTTAGGAGAAGGCACGGCCCTGCCAGCAACTCAATTTCAGTCTTCTAGCCTCCAAAGCTGACACAGTAGATTTCTGTTTTTAGCCACCGGTCCAAGGCACCTTGTTACAGCAGTGCTGGGAAACTAATACAGCCTGCGTGTTGAGGGCGGGCCCTTGTCCGGGCTCATGACTCCTTCCTTGGAAGAGAGGCCCCGACTGTGGTCTGTCTCCTTACACTTGGCTCTTTCTATTTCCATAGGCCCTGATATAGTTTGGATACTCAACCCCTCCAAATCTTGTACTGTAATTTGATGCCCACTGTTGGAAGTGGGCTGAGTAGTGGGTATCTGAGTCATGGGGGTGGAGCCCTCATGAATGAAGGCTTGGTGTCCTCCTGACATAATGAGTGAGTTCTGGCCTTATTAGTTCATGCCAGAGCTGGTTATTTAAAAGAGCCTGGCACACCTCTTCCCTCTCTTGCTGCTTCTCTCACTATGTGACACACCTGCTCCCCTCCGGCTTTGGCCTTGACTAGAAGCTCCTTGAAGGCCTCACCAGCAGCAAAAGCTGACACCGTGGCTGTACAGTCTGCAGAACTATGAGCCAAATAACCCTCTTTGCTTTATAAATTACCCAGCTGCAGGTATTTTCTTTATAGTAAGAGAAACAGACTAACACAGGCCCCTCTTTTAAAACATGGAAGCACATTTATTTTCCCCAAAACATCTCCTGGGAAGGGAGACAAGGGCTGTAGTCGAAAGGAACAGATCAGGAGGGAAGGGCCATTTTATAGATGGCAATACTAAGGTCAAGAAATGCCATTTCTCCCAGAGAAACTATTGTTAGAACCTAGGACTCTTGCTCCCCAATCTTTCACTGCTCTTGTTAGTTGTTCTAAGCATTTGGTGAGGTCAGAGCCCTGTGATAAGGGCATATGAGCTGCCTGGAGACTGATCCCTTGTTTAAGCCCTCAAAGCCTCCTATGCCTTGCAGCCCTCCCTGACTGCTCTGGCTGGCAGGTTTATCAAGCTGAATAAGTTTCCTAGGTCTAGAACCATCAGGCCCCTGCTCTGGGCTGTTTCAGTCATGAGCTATCTTTTCACATGTGTGTCCCATCTGCCCAGCTAGCCTGGGTTTCCCAGGAGTCTTGTCTTATTCCTCCTCACCTCAGGCTAGCACAGAGCAGGTGGATGCCCGGGTCTGAGATATTGATGCTGCTGCCAGAGATGATGGCACTGGCTGTCCAGGAGGCTGAGTCCTTCCTGAGGGCTGTGTGGCTGTGATCCACCCAGAATTCCTCTTTCTTTCTGTGTCCAAAATTGAACACCAGTTGAAGGCTGTGGAGGATGATGGAAGAGCAAGGGCAGGAGTTGGTTTGGCAGCACCTGGTAATGAACTTCCTTGGCAGGCTGGTGGTCAGCAGGGACTTAGCACCAGGTCCCTGGAACATGACCCTATCTTTGGAATCTCAGGGGCCTCCCCACTCCCCAGACACATCAGGACTATAAGCTGTTGCTTTGGAGAAGGGCATGGGGGCTCTGACTTCATATTTGCTGTCCTAAAAGCCCTGGTCTTAGCATTTTTAGGGACCAGGAAGTGCTTCAGTGGTTTTGCTGGAGTCTGTGATTATACAGTCTGATGGAACAAAGTGTTTAGTGCTCAAACATGCTTTTTGATCCTAAAACGCTTCTCTTGGAGTCTTCCATTCCTTAGCTCTGTCCAGCTCAGCAGCAGGCCTATAAAAGGATCTTTCTGAAGTTTGGGTGCTGTTTTCAGTGTGTGTCTGAGAGAGAGAGAGACAGAGACAGCGGGAGAAAGATATTCAGATGCACAGATGGACGTGGAGCCATGGATAAGGAGCTAAGACAGGAGAGAGAACTTCTCCCTGTCCCCAGATGCTTTCCTGTTTGGGAGCTGCCGGCTGCTCCCTCACCGTGGACTTGGGAGAGCGCCCGTCCTTCCTCCTCTTCCTTGTTCCCACTTCTTGGCATCATGGAGCATTCTTCACTGCTCAGGACATGGCCAGCAGCCATCCAGGTGTAGCTGTCACAATGCCGCTCTTTGTGTGCTCTGGCCTCAGTGCCACCTTATCAAAGCTCTGGTGCTTTTAGGAATTGTGGGAAGGAGAGGCTTGGCCAGCACATCCCCTGTGCCCTTCACCCCACTAAAGGGAGGCTGTTTTGTGCTGAGCAGGAGATCTCCCACCAAGGGGCCCAGAAATACACTGGGCCTCTGCAGGTAGATGGTAGGTATATGTGCCAGAGAATTGACTTCACCCATTCTGTCTACAGGCAGGAGCAAGAGGGAGGAACCAGGATGTGTGGGGTCTGAAAGAGGGTGTGCTGATGGGCGCCCCCCTTTGGATACGAGGGAGCAGAGCCTCTAAACACCCTCCCTTTGCAGAAAGGCTACAGGGCACTTCAGACCATGGAACAAGAAGGTTGTGGGGTTCTGGAATCTCTGTGGGTCAAGGTGCTCCCCTGCAGACATTAGTAGCAAAACCCATTCAAGGAATGTGGCCCACATGCTTATCCTCAGGAGTATAAGGGAAGGGGGCCGCTGGGGAGAGCAGAGTCTTGTTCCAAAACAGTGGGGAGGGCTGGGTGCTAGGGCTCACGCCTGTAATCCCAGCACTCTGGGAGGCCGAGGAGGTAATTGCTTGAGCTCAGGAGTTAGAGACCAGCCCGAGCAACAGCGAGACCCCCATCTCTAAAAAAATAGCCGGGCATTGTAGCGGTGCCTTAGTTTCAGCTACTAAGTAGTCTGAGGCAAGATGATCGCTTGAGCCCAAGAGTCTGAGGTTGCTGTGAGTTATGACGCCGTGGCACTCTACTGAGGGCAACAAAGTGAGACTCTGACTCAAAAAAACAAAAACAAAAGAGTGGGGACAAGAGGAGCCAGCACTCAGACCCCAAGATAGAGTGTGCTATGGCAGCTTAAAAAAAAAAGACTAATATGCTGAGTTTGGGGAGCTTGTTAGATGAAAGGAAGAGTCTCGGGGTGCCTGGTCCCCTAATATCCAGGTTATCCAAGCAAGCCTAGGCTGTCATGTTTCCCACCACAAAGCCCGCACGCCCCCACCACCCATCCCCATGCACCTGACTTCACACTCAGGAAGGAAAACTCACGATCGACTCTGGCACCTCAAAAGCAGGGCCTTCCAGGGCCTTCTTGGTCAGCTGCAATCCCTCCACAGGTGACTGCCGCTGACCAAGCAGTATCTGTGGGGACCCCATCTCAGATGTGAGCACTTTGCCGCTGATGTACTGATTTCATCTGTGCCACCCTTTTCTTCACTGCCCCCCATCTCCTGCCTTCCCCTCTCCTCACTGAGTCTGGAGGTCTCCTGCCCCGTTTGCCTCACTTCCCTCTGCCAAGCAGGCAGAGAGCCCTTGAGAAAGCTGGAAAATACCTGTAGGCTTGACTCTGCACCAACGAGCTGTGTGGGCCCTTCACTTTACCTCTGTGGGCCTCAGCTTCCCCATCTCCAAGGGGTCCCTCAAGGAGCTTTTCGACTATTAAGTATCTGCTTCCATGGAAGTGCACATTTTCACCCTGCAGCAACTAATGTGGGGTGTTGTCTGCAGGCTGGTTCACCTGGGTTAGAGTAGCCATCCCCACATTTCTAGACTGGGCACGGTCAGAAAGGCAATTGCCCTTCCTGCTGATGGTAATGCCTTTGTCTCTGAAGTATTTTTAATTCTTGAAGATATGTCCCCCTCTGTAACGATAAACATCCTTGTGCAACAGACAGGCAGGGCAGCTATAGGTTGAGTATCCCTTGTCTAAAGTACTTGGGGCCAGAAGAATTTCAGATTTCAGGTATTTGGGGATTTGGGAATATTTGCATTATACCAGTTGAGCATCCCAAATTCAAAAATACGAAATGCTCCAATGAGCCTTCCCTTTGAGTATCATGTGAGTGCTCAAAAACTCTCAGATTTTGGAGCACTTTGGATTTCAGATTTTCAGAGTTGAGATGCTCAATCTATATTTTACAGATTGGTGAAAAAAGACCCAGAAAGTTCTTCCCTAGGGATCCATGGCCACTGGTGATTAATGTAAATTAGTAGAAAGGACAGGTGATCTGACCTCGAGAAAGTCACTGAAGTCCCTCCCCAAGCACCGATTTCTTTTTCTCTTTCTTTTTTGCGACAGAGTCTCACTATGTCGCCCTCAGTAGAGTGACATAGCATCACAGCTCACAGCAACCTCTAACTCTCGGGCTTAAGCGTTTCTCTTGCCTCAGCCTCCCAAGTAGCTGGGACTACAGGTGCCCGGCCACAATGCCCGGCTATTTTTTGGTTGCAGTTGTCATTGTTGTTTAGCAGACCCGAGCCACGCTCGAACCTGCCAACCTCGATGTATGTGGCAGGCGCCCTACTCACTGAGTTACGGGCACCGAGCCCGACTTCCCGTCTATAAAGTGGCAATAACAATGATTGCAGGGTCACACAAAAGGATGCAAGTGAAAGCAGGTTGCAAATGTGTAAAGCACTTAGCTGCCATCATTCCTGGTGGCACAGAGAACAGGGCAGCATTCTCATGCTGTCTCCCACCCCTCCGCTTCTCTCCTGCTTTGTTCTTCCCATTCGGAACTAAATGCAATCTTCCAGGGACTTTCCCGGGGTGGAAGTGGGTAGAAATTCCACGTGGCCCCTAATCTCTCTTTGGTTCTTTCCTTCCAGACTGTAAATTCACTTGCCACCCAGAATGCCGCAACCTGATCCAGCTGGACTGCAGTCATCAGGAGGGCTCATCCCAGAACAGACCCTCTCCAGAAAACACCCTCACCCCACCCTTCAGCCAGGTAGGCAGCAAAGCTTGTAGGCCAGGCTGGGAACAGCCTCTACAAGTGCTCCAGCTCCATTTTCTCTCCCGGGAGCTCTGCTGAGCAGGAGGCGGCAGGAGGCTCAGTAGCCCATGAGTGCCAAATGGCTAGTCCATTTAGCCAGAAGGACTCCTCTCTAAGAGGACTGGGGCTGGTGACATAGAGCAGTCTGAGCAGTCTGGAGTCCCCTGTAGCTGTCCCCAAACACAAAGCTTATTTGGCCTAGGGCTCTAAGCTGGAGGTGGGGAATAATCCCAGAGAAGCCTTCCAAAGGTTCTTAGAGGCATCATAGCCCTGGGGCAGTGAGGGTGAGAGGCTGAGGGTCCTCAAGCACATCCTTCAGCCAGGTCAGATCAACTTTCGGAGGAGCAGGGCAATGTTTTATCCCTGTGTTAAAGGACCAGGAAGTTGTTGTCCAAAATAGTTTTTGGCTGGCTGCACCCGTAGCTCAGTGAGTAGGGCGCTGGCCACATACACCCAGGGTGGCTGGTTCGAACCCAGCCCAGGCTTGCTAAAACAACAGTGGCAACTGCAACCAAAAAGTAGCCAGGCATTGTGGTGGGCGCCTGTAGTCTCAGCTTCTTGGGAGGCTGAGGCAAGAGAATTGCTTAAGCCCAAGAGTTGGAGGTTGCTGTGAGCTGTGATGCCATAGCTTTTGGTTCTGGGTTGTGCCAAAACCCTTGAAATATGATGTGTCTAAACTTTGATGTCAATGATTTAGAATGGGAACAGAATTGAACCGACATTTATTAACTATTATATGCCAATCCCTGGTGAGAGTGGGGTAGTAAGTCGCATTTCTCCTCCTCGGTGAGTTTACATTCTGACAGGGGAGGTAGTATACAACCAAACGGTATATGTTGTGAGGGACTGAGTGATAAACATATGAACCAAACGTTTCTGCTGGAAGAAATGAGGGAAGACTCCCCAGAGGAAGGCGGGTTTGATCTAAGCTTTAATGCATGAGTCAAAGGTTGCTAGTCAAAGAAGTAAGGAGAGTTCTAGGATGTCATCCTTTTGTTCCTTGCCCAGATATGTTTTGAATGTTCACCATGTGCCACACCCAGGAATGCTGAGGGCTTAGTAATGAAGGGAAAAGACATGGCCCCTAACCATCCTATGCTTACAGCAGGGTCTGTGAGGAGAAATCCCAGGGTGCTCTGGGAGACAATAACTGGGACCCCAGATGCTGGGCGGAGAGCTCACAAACAGCCCCAAGTCCCTGGACTTTTCTGGTCAGGATGTACATGATCAACGGTGTCCAAATGCCTGATCCACGTGGGTGTTACCAACCTCCCTGCTATTCCCCCATGCCCTTTTCTCTCCATGGGAAAGCATTATTAGAAAGCAGGTATGACATATGTTTTTATAATGATGATATTGTATTGGTTCTATGATGTATATTTTAAAATTCTGGGCTAGGCACAGTGACTCACACCTGTAATCCCAGCACTGTGGGAGGAATTGCTTGAAGCCAGGAGTTCCAGACCAGCCTGGGCAACATAGTGATATCCTGTCTCTACAAAAAGAATTTTTTGTTAAATTAGCCAGTTGTAAGCTCTGGTTCTGGTTAAAAAATAAATAAAAATTATCCAGGGAGGCTGAAGCGGCGGGATCACTTGCGGTCAGGAGTTTAGATCAGCCTGAGCAAAAGCGAGACCCCCATCTCTACACAAAACCAGAAAAATTAGCTAGGCATTGTGGTAGACAATAGTAGTCCCACCTACTTAGGAGGCCTAGGCAGGAGGATCGCTTAAGCCCAGAAGCTTGAGGCTGCAGTGAGCTATGATGACACCACTGCACTCCAGCCAGGGTGACAGAGCAAGACCCTATCTCAAAGAAAAAAAGGAAAAAGAATTCTGTACATCCTCCACAGACTTTGGAATGGTGACTATTTATAGCATGGCCGGCATGTAACCAGCCTTCTTGGGAGGGCTTTGCCCTTAGACAAACCTATCCATCTAGTGGGGAGCAGCAGCAGGAGCGGAAATGCATCTGACCCCCAGAGCACTGATGACAGATACAGAATTTTGCTGGATATTTTCTTTAGAAGACCAAGGAGGGAGGCTACATAGCACACCATATAGCAACATCTCCTAAAAATCCTAGTTAAACAACTTTTTATTGTTCTAATTTACTTTTCTTTTGAGGAGCTTCCAAGCCTCTCTCCTTTCTGTACTCCTTAACCCTACCCATGTCCCACCCTGGAGCCCAGCTGTCCCCACTGCTTCCTGGGTCTGCTCATGGGGTCTCTCTCTTTTCAGTCCTCTAGAGCAGCGGGTCTCAAGAGGAGGCAAATGTCCCTGGGGTGGACATTTGACAATGTTTGGACACATTTGTGCCTGTCACACATGGTGGGGGGTGCTAGTGACTTCTAGTAGAGGCCAGGGAAGCTGCTATAAAATCCCCTATTGCACAGGACAGCTCCCCCGACAAGAATTATCTGGGCCCAATGTCCATCATGCTGAGACTGAGAAATCCTTCCTAGAGCAAGTTAGCCAGCTCCCAAGTGCAGGGGGCAGGAGGCCCAGGGAAGGGCGTGGGATTTGCTATATATACTGTCTTGTCCTCTGAATGTTAACAGCGAAAAGGTGCTTTCAGGCCTGAGTTTTTGGAAACAGAGTGGACCCCCTTTCCTTTGTTTGAGAGAGGAATCAACCTCAGGACTTTCTGGAAAGCTACATTAGGGCTGTGTCTAGAGCAGAACCACCATTGAAATATCACAAGGGAAGGAGCCAAGAGTCCCGTGTGGGGGCTGAGCAGCCCCCAGTGGGCAAGCAGCCTCGTGTGGGGTTTGCTCTCAGGCCGGCTGGACCGGGCTGCTGTGTTTGCCTTGGACAGGCCTGACTGCATGCTTCAGCAGAACTGGGGCAGGACCGAGCCTTCTATCAATAAAACCTGGGCCCGGCTCCAGGCTCACTCGCCTTTTCTAAAAAGCTTGTTTGTGCTGATTTCCGCGTTGGCTTGAATTTCTGTTAATACAAAGATGGAGCTTCCTTAACACCTTGACATCACCATCTGGGCTGAGCTAATCTCATGTGCTAGGGCCATTTTCTTGGGGGATTTACTGAAGTTAGGGCCTAGGTTTGAGCTCAGCAAGTTTGGGGGGGATGTGACTGTTAGGAGGGCTCATCTTTTTTTTTTTTTTTTTTTTTTTTTTGAGACAGAGTCTCACTTTGTCGCGGTCGGTAGAGTGCCATGGTGTCACACAGCTCACAGCAACCTCCAACTCTCGGGCTTAAGCGATTCTCTTGCCTCAGCCTCATGAGCAGCTGGGACCACAACGCCCACCACAATGCCCGGCTTTTTGTTGTTGTTGCAATTGTCATTGCCGTTCTAGCTGGCTGGGGCCAGGTTCAAACCCGCCACCCTCGGTGTACGGGGCTGGCGCCTTATCCACTGAGCCACAGGAGCCACCCCAGGAGGGCTCATCTTGATAGCATTTCTCCTCTCTGCTCTTTTTTTTAAATTAAATCATGGTTGTGTACATAAATGCAATCATGGGGTACAATGTGGTGGTTTTATATACAGTTTGAAATATTTTCATTGAACTGGTTGACATAGCCTTCATGGCATTTTCTTAGTTATTGTGTGCCCCTCTCTGCTCTTTAAGGGAAAAAGAAAGTCATTAATTTTTCTCCAACCAGAGAGGACCACTCTCTGTTAACATTTGTGTGTGTTCTTCCTATACATTCATACATTTTTCAAAACATGGCTGAGACCATCCTGTAAGATAAACATTTGGTCTCAACATTTTGAAAGCAATAATCCCAAGGTCCTGTCTTGTCTCTGCCATGCCAGAGGGAGGCAGCAAGGGAGGATGAAGCAACAGGTGTGGGGGGAGGCAGGGATGGTCCCAGAGCCCTACCAAAGCTGGTAGCTGCCTGTGTTTTCGTCAACCCTAGAACGAGGGTTTTGGAGTCTTTTCTTGGAGATCTCTGAGGACTGTGATGTCAGACTCTTCCTGGGCACCCCTAAGTGACTGAGCAAATCTCCTTCAAGTCTACCTCAGGTCCCTTCTTCAGTTTAAGCCACTTTGCTAGAACACATCATTGCTATTGGTTGAAGAGCCAATCAATTTTAAAACAGCTGCAGTTCCTTTATCTAGGGGCATGCTCCAAAAATTGATACTTCCTGTGGTCTTAGAGGTGCTCTAGTTACGTCACCTCTGGATGAAAAAACCTCTCAGTGGCTTCTTGATGCCCTCACGATAAAGTGAGACCTCTGATGGTTTGGTCCAGTTCCTTCATTGCTTATGGGGAAGCTGATCTTTGTCCTTGCCTACCACTGTAGATTCTCATGATAACTCACTGCAGCCCAGGGGAATCCTGGCAGTTCTGTCCTTCTGGCCTTTGGTGCCACTTTTCTTGGCACATGGAATGCATGGATTATGAAATGGAAACATACCTACTCCCCTTCCGTTTAAATCCTTTGTAGCCAGGGCTCAGATCTGCTCACATCCAATAGGCCCAATCTCCTTCCTCCTTCTCCTGGCCCTCCAGTGACCCTTAGCATAACCTTGGACACCAGGCTCTTAGACTCCCAGCTGCAGGAGCCAGCCCCTCCCACTGCCCCTCTCAAACCCCATCAGGTATTTTCCACACTTAGGATTCTGGCCACATGCATGCACTACCTGTGCTATTTTTTACTTAGTGTGCCTCTTTAAATATACAGACTCATTTTATTGAATTAAAATAAATATATAGTAAAGGAAATTTTTAAATATCCTCAGATCACTTATTTGATGTATGTAGAATTTTTTCCCTGACACACATTAAATTAATACTTAATTTCTAAAATCTGTGTGTCTAAGGACTGCTTTAAATTTATCCCATAAACACCTATCAAGCCAGGCCTTCGTGTGCCATTTGTGGGGGATGCTGCCCTATAAGAGGTTTCTCTCTTTGGCATCTGGTACTTAGACTACAAGGGCATGGGGTATAAGGGGCAGTGTGAGCCATGGAGGGAGCCCCTGAGATGCTGGGAAGGAAATTCCAGCCATCCTTACTGGTACCATGGTGCCCTTTCAAAGGAGAGCTAGATCTGTATGTATCGATAAGGAATAGTGAAAACAAGTCCTGCCACAATACATATGTGACTAGGCCATTTGTATTTTGTACGTCTATATGTGGGTGTGTAAGACTGACGGCAGAGTGAAGGCCTGGATGGTGCCCAGCTAACTGCAAAAGATTTTACCTCAGGAAGGGGTTGAAATTGAAAGACAGAGTGAGATTCTCAACTTTTGCTGTTTGCATCTGTGCTGTTCCAATAGGCAAATGCTTTCATATGTTCCTAATATATAGGACAATAAGTGTTTCTTAAAGAAAAGAAAGAACCTTGGCCTGAGTGATGGAAGAGCTGGATTCTAATTGGAACTACTTGATAACCTGACGACCAGCCTCTGGTTTCTCTGAGAACTCAAGTTTCTGTCTGAGGAGTGGGGCAGTACAGAAGGGCGGGGTATAGGCTCCTGCGAGATCGTGGTGTGAAAACACGCGGGACACAGTGGGGAATATCCCAGGGTAACAGTCCCGGGACATCGCTTGGACCTCAAACAGCCTTACTGAACATTTTTTAATCATGTCACCCCTGTGATAAAAACCAGCTGACATTCTGAGTTTCCTTGCTCCCGGCCATAGACAGTGAAGAAGAAGAAGAAGAAGAAGAAATGCCTCTGGACAGTCCCACCCTGTCCCTCAACCCAACTGCGGCCTGTTGAACCCAGACCTACCACACGGGGGAGCCAGAGAGCAAGAAGGGAAGCACCTGGAAGGGAGGCGTTGCGGGCGGGGGAGAGTGTCCTTTCTGAGAGGTTCGGGGATCGCTCACATAGCTCACGATGGAACTCACCCACACACCTCTCAGGAGGTACAGGGTTAGGGGTTTCTTATGAAAGTTTCAATAAATGTTTATCCAATTGAATTCTAAGGTTTTTATACTACACCTGAAATGGTATGATGACACGTGATAGGTAGCTGTGATAAGCTAAAGATGTGCAGACAGTCCCTGACTTACTTCCGACGGTCCTACTTACGGATTTATTTTTTTTTATTTATTTTTTTGAGACAGAGTCTCACTATGCTACCCTTGGTAGAGTGCCGTAGCGCCACAGCTCACAGCAACCTCAAACTCCTGGGCCCAAGTGATTCTCTTGCCTCAGCCTCCCAAGCAGCTGGGACCCCAGGCGCCCGCGACAGCGCCTGGCTGTCTTTCTGTTGCCATTGCCATTGTTGTTTAGCAGGCGGGGCCGGGTTCTAACCCGCCCACCTTGGTGTCTGTGGCCCGCGCCCTAACCACTGAGCTACAGGCACCGCCCTACTTAGGATGTTTTGACTTTATAATGGTGTGAAAGAGAGACGCATTCATAGCCGGACGTTGTGGGGGGCACCTGTAGTCCCAGCTACTCGGGAGGCCGAGGCAAGAGAATCGCCTAAGCCCAAGAGTTGGAGGTTGCTGTGAGCAGTGACGCCGCGGCACTGTGCCCAGGGCAACAGCTTGAGACTCTGTCTCAAAAAAAAATCTAACTATTTGCTACCTGTAAGAAATAACTTTTAAATATAAAGACACAAATAGACTAAAAATAAAAGAGCGGTTAGAGGAATACCATACTAAAAATAATTGAAGGAAAGTGGCAGGGACTATATCAATGTCAGACAGAGTGGACCAAAGAGCAAAGAATGTTACCACGGACAAAGAAGGTCATTTCATATTGATGAACTGGTCAATTAACCAAGAGGACATAATAACCCTGAAAGCTTATGCACCTAATAATGGAGCTTCAAAATATATTACAGAACTGCAAGAAGAAATAGGCAAATCCACAGTGTAGCTGGAGATTTCAGCACCTCTTTTTCTTTTTTTTTTTTGAGACAGAGCCTCAAGCTGTCACCCTGGATAGGGTGCTGTGGAATCACAGCTCACAGCTACCTCTAGTTCCTGGGCTCAAGCGAGTCTCTTGCCTCCGCCTCCCAAGTAGCTGGGACTACAGGTGCCCGCCACAACGCCCGGCCATTTCTTGGTTGCAGCCGTCATTGTTGTTTGGGGGGCCCAGGCTGGATTCGAACCCGCCAGCTTAGGTGTACGTGGCTGGCGCCTTAGCCCGCTGAGCTACAGGTGCTGAGCTTCAGCACCTCTTTCTCAATAATAAATGGAACAAGTGGACAGAACACACAGATGCCTCAAGGAATGTCAGCTACTGTTATCAATCACAATTCAATTTGTGACATCGTAAATTTCCTCTCTAGACATTCGATTTGGGTGTTTTCTATATCTTCCATGTCTCTACTTAGCTTTTTGAATAACAAGCTTATAATAACTTTTAGGGTCTTTGCTAATTCTAATGTCTGTGTCAGTCATGGTTTGGTTTTAATTGATTGATTTTTCTCCCTGTTAAGGGTCATATTTTTCTGCCTCTTTATATGTTCAATAATTTTTTTGTTGTTGTTTTTGGGAATTCATTGAGGGTACAAGAAACCAGGTTACACTGATTGCATTTGTGAGGTAAAGTCCCTCGTACAATCGTGTTTTGCCCCCAAAAGGTGTGGCACACACCAAGACCTCACCACCCTCCCTCCTTCACCCCCTTCCTTTCCCCACCCCTCCATCATTAATAATTTTTTTATTCAGTACATACTAGACATTGCAAATTTCACCTAGTTCAGTGCTGAATATTTTCAAATTCCTATCAAGTATTCGTGAGCTTTGTTCTGGGACTCCATTATTTGAAAATAGTTTGATGCTTTTGGGTCTTGCTTTATGATTTGTTATGCAGTATTGGAACAGTGCTAAGAGTTAATTATTTCCCACTCATTAAGGTAAGACTTTGTGTACTCTGCCCGATGTTTGAATCATGGGGTATTTAGTCTGGCTTGCAGAGACAGGCACTATTCCTGGTCCTGGATGTGAGCAGACATTTGTTACCTCTAATCCTCTTAGGTAGTTCTTTCTCTAGCCATGGGGCCATTTCCTCACATGCATATTAATACATTGATTAGAACTCAGGGGGGCCTTCTGCAGATCTCTCTCTCTCTCCTTCATCCCATGCTATCTTCATTCAGTTCCTATGTCTTGTGAAGTCTAGCTGCCTTGGTCTTCCTAGACTCTCAGGAGCATGGTGTCTTCAACACCAGGAAGTTGTCTAGGCTGCCCTCAGTTTCCACTCTGTATCCCAGCCTGGAAACTCTCAAGGCAGTGTGCTTGGGGTAATTGTTGGGATCAACTCATTTGCTTCTTGTCTCTCAGAGATTACTGTCCTTTGTTGCCTGATAACCAGTCTTTTAAAAATCATTGTTTCATAAGTTATGTCCATTTTGTAGATTGTTTTAATCAGGAGGCTATATCTGAACCCTGTGACTCCTTCTTTCCCAGAAGCAGAAGTCCCAGGCACTGTTCTAAGCCATTTATACATACTAATCCATTTGATTCCAAATTTTATGAGTTAGGTAAATGCCTTGAGGACAGGGAACTTGTCTCATGCCATTAAGTCTTCCTTGCAGTACTCTAGGCCTTTTGCACAAGGTAGGTACTCAATAAGTCCTTGGTTTCATTTGATTTTGAACTTAGGCTTTTGGGGTTTGGCCTGCCTTCAAATCCTGAGAAGCCCAAATCATTCTCTTACTTACTTTCTTCTTATACTCTAGGAAAGTACTACCTGTCCCTTAGTTGTTATAAATGGGGACACCAGTGTGGTGTTGTGGCAGCTGTATAAAAGTACTTGTGAGCTCCATGGAGCATGAACCTTGTCTATCTTGTTTACCAGTGTGTCCCCAGCACCTAGAACAAGGAACTTACATAGTAGGACTAGCACACAGTGTGTACCTGTTAGTTCCCTGTGCCCCACCATGCTTCTGAGAGCTTTCAGCCTAGTAGGACTGCCTGCTGTCATAGACAACATTATTTGCCAGGTAGCTGAGGATGTGATACACAACTGCTCTTATATTCGTAAAATAGGATAACACTTTCCAAAAGAGGAATTTCTTTGTTTTCTTTTGAGACGTAATCTTACTCATTCACCGTGGGGTTGAGTGCTGTGGTGTCATAGCTCATAGCAACCTCAAACTCTTGGGCTCAGCCGATCCTCTTGCCTCAGCCTGCCGAATTCCTGGGACCAGAGGCGCCCACCACAACACCCGGCTATTTTTAGAGCCACAGTCTCGCTCTTGCTCAGGCTGATCCCAAACTCCTGAGCTCAGGCAATCCACCCTCTTCAGCCTCCTAGACAAAAGAGGAATTTGGGCTGTCACCTGTTTCATCAGTCATACATCCACATACCCACCCTGGTACCAGCCGTTGAGGCTGCTCAACAGGCTTTCTGATTTGGGGGAAGCCGTCCAACATAGAGTGATGGTAGTGTCCCCAGTTCTATAACCTGGCTTTCCACAGCTTAATACCTTTATGATCTAGAAATCATTTGATAGCAAGAGCATATTCTGTCATCCTCTGGCCACCTTGAGTGAGAGGGGACTCGCCACCTCCATTTGGCATGGCATGAATGTCAGATAAATCAGAAGCTAGGGTCTCAGATCTAATCTCTCCTGGCAGATGGGGAGGGTTGGGGAGCAGAATGTGCTAGACCGCACCTAGTCTCTCAGTCAGTATTTCCTTAGCTTCTGAGCCTAAAATTTGGCACTGATTTCTATTCAGACTTTCTCTTGATAAGGAACTGGTTGCCTCTCTTGGGGGATTCCAGAGGCAGCCAGATGAGTGCCAGCCCACCCACACATGCCAGTGGAAGGAGCCAGTTCTCCCACTCCTTCCACCCCACTCTGGCTGTGTCTGGGGTGGCTTCGGAGATGGACCTGCACTAGACGGCCTCCCTTACAGGAGCCTCCCCAAGGCCTTTCTGACCAGCCCAGTCTGGACCAACCCACATCCAGTTCTGATCAGGCAGAGTAGAAATGCTTCCCAACAAAGAGGGACCTGAGGTCCTGGTTCCAAGGAGGAGCGACAGAGCTCTAGCACTTATCTCTCTAGAGATCCTTAAGCCCTGAGAAGGCAGAGTCCCTGGGCCTGCCTCAGACTTGAGTGAGACATTTCTCTGTGCTCCTCAACCCCATCCCCTCTTCTGCCCTAGAAGTAGCATGAGATGACTCCGGGTTGGGGCAGCTCAGCCCTGAAGTTCAGAAGTGGGAGGCAACAAGACCCTTCATGTCAGCTCTTGCTCAGGTCTCACACTGCTAATCATATTGCCCTTGGCAATGGAAGATTGGCCCTTTCTGGAGAGGGGCACATGAGGGAGAGGGTTGTTGACTAGAAACATCTTTGGTTATTCTCTATCCTCACTAAGAGAGGGTAATTAGAAGGCAGAGTCCCTGGGCCTGCCTCAGACTTGAGCTCTTGAGGGCCTCTGCCTCTTATGGACGACTGGGACAATTTAACTGCCGTCTTTTTAAGCACCAGGGCCTATCAAAGCTGTTAGCCAGGCAGCCAATCAGAAGTGTGGTGTGGGCTAGCACTCCTGAGAAAAGGACTCTCCTGTGAGTTTAACCTAAATGGTATTAGCCACTTAGCTCTTATAATAGAAAGTCATCTGGGGAAAGCTGCCATTTACTGCTGGGAAGTGCTGCTCTAGGGTGGTGGGCAGCGTTCTTAAGATTCGATCCAGATAGGACATCTGGGAAAGGGTGCTCTGAGAGCCTCACAGAAAGTGTGGGAGGTGTGGTTATTATTGGGATATACCTTAAGAAATGGGGGTGGCCCTAGGGATTGGGGGGACATAGGAGTAGGATTTTAACAGGCAGAGAAAACAGTAAGAGCAACACCACAAGAGGTCAGAATGGTTTCTGAGAATGTGAATTTTTTTTCTAGCTATAACAAGGGTGCTTGATTGTGGCGGGAAATGGGCATGAGCTGTTGGCTGGGAATGCACTGAGAAGGGCCTTGAAAGACTTGCTGGAGAGTTTAAAATAGGTGCTGGGAGTCTGAGGAGGAAGGACAATTGTAATGGAAACTTAGACACGGCATTCTGGGTTGGAAATCTGCTTCTACCATTACTTGCTTGGGCAAATTAACCACTCTGAACCTCAGTTCACTCATCTGTAAAATACCTTCTTTGCAGAAGTGTGAGGACTAAGTGAAATAAGGAGATGTGTAAGAGCTCAGTAACTTGAATAATCCTTCTATTTAATGTTGCTGTCCTAAGCTATGCATGATGAGAAGGCAGGGACTGTGTCTTATTCGTGCCTGAACTTGAACACCCAGTTTGGTGCTTGCCATGCAGAAAGTGCCCAGTAAATTCTATCTGTTAAATGAATGAATGAAAAGATAAACCATTAGAACCTGACAGATAGTAATTATTCTATATGATTGAAATCTGAATAGAAGATATTTATGATAGGGATCTTGATCTTAGAAGGGTGACTTTGGCAACAAGAGGGTGGGGTGTTCAGAGGAGGTAGAGATGGGAACCAGGGGAACCCCTGGAAGGCTTTACAATAATCTGGGTTAATGCCCATTCACTGATAGGAGATACTGAATGAGGAGGAGCAGGTGGAGGGTGAGGCAAGGAACAGTGAGCCAAATTTTGGAGCTGTTGAGAGTAAAGCTCCAGTGGGTAGGGTTGGCTGCTTAGTGAGATGTTGCAGGCACCCACCCAGAGATGGCTTAGGAGAGAGAGAATTATGAGTGTTGAGTCTTTCAGGTGTGGTTGATACCATTGGCACAGAGAAGCCTACCCCCCAGGAAGCACAGGGACACACAGGGGGAAAGGAGAAGACTCTCTGAGCTAAAGGGAAGGAACATAGACCGAGAAAGTGGCTCCGAACTCGTTTGTAATGGACTGTGATTTTAGGCAGTATGGTTATTAAGAGAGTAAACCCAGGAGTCAACCATGAGGCCACAGGCTGTGGAATTCAAGGACTTGGATCTGGAGTCAGAACTACCTGGGTTGCTATCCTGCTCCACTGTGATCTAGCATGTGCGACTATGTGATTATTTAATCTGCCTGAACCTTCTTTTCCTCTCTGTAAAACAGAGATGGTAACTGTAGCTTCCTTAGAGGTGTTGCAGGGATTAAATGAATGATGCACATTGATGTTACGAGTACAGTGTCTGCGCAGACTAGCTAGTGATGATTTCAAAAGACGTTTCAGGAGTGGGGAGGCACTGAATATGTTGGTGGGTCATAAGGCCCTGAATCTGAGCCTCACCTGACACTCTCATTGAACAGATGAGGAAACCTGAAATCTAAAGTTGCTCAAGATACCATATCAAGCTGGAGTGGGCACTGGGACTAGAATACCAGCTCCTGACTTCCAGTCTTGTACCACAGCTTTTCTAGAACATGCAGAACCACAGGGAAGATCCCACAAGAAGTGGCCACATGACAGGATTGCATCTGAGAAAGGGAGAAAGCTTAAAATAACTCTTTCATCATCTGACACTTTAAGTCATGAAAGCGGCCTTTTCATCGTTTCAGTGAGGCTTTCTGAACTCCACAGGATGCCACGGATTGAGGGCTCTGGATGCTGAGCTTTACATCCAGCCTCTTCCTGGCTCCGGGGACAAGAACAGCCAGTTCCCATCCTTTGTGCAATCACCTCTCAGAGGTTTAAACGCTTATTGCTCAGGCTCTTCCATGCCCCTCCCCCATGCCCTGGCCAGGTTATCCCAACCATTATTTACAAGGAAGAGGATCATTAGATGCTGAGCAGAGTCCCATCTTCCTCCCTTTGAGACCTTAGGGCTTCAAACTAGATTTTTCTTCCTGGAGGCTGGCCAACCCGGTATATTGTATATGATCTTTGCATATTTCTTCCTGTCCTAAGGTCCCTGCCAGCACAGTCTCTGTTTTGCTGACTTCTTATGCATGATCTCCTTCCAAACCTAGGTTCATTGACAGGTGGGGTAGGGTAGGGAAACAGACATTGACTAGAAGTCCAGAGGCTTTGAAAGTAACAAGCTGTGATGAAACAAGTTACTTCCTTCAGTTTCTTCTATGAAATGGGTGTTATCTCTGCTCTCAAGGTTATAGAGTAGCCTAAGTGAAGTAATGGATGTCAAAAGAGTTTGAAAACCCTATTGAGATACCATTTTTGCATATGGTTTGGAATGGCAGGGAGCGGCACCCTAAAAGAACACAGTGTCCTGAGAGCTTTCCTGCTGAGTCTGGCATCTGGTGGGCCACTCACAGGAAAGACTCATGCTGCCTCCTGGGGTACCTTGGCTTGGAGTTTGAAAAGGCTGTTATTAGCTGTATTTGAAGATCACCCATTTTGAATGTGTAGCACTGCCATTGCATTGCACAGCTCCCTGCGTGATGCCAAGGGCACAGTGTGGCCACAGAGACTCTGGCACCTGTTCTATCCTTAAGAGTTAGCTTCCTGCTGAGCAGGGAGTTCTTTGTGTAAAGAAAAGTGTGGTTCTTAGCTGGCTAGATAAAGCAAGTAGGCTTGGCCCAAGGACATAGAGAACCCTTCTTTATGGTAGAAACTCCTCAAGACAGCCTGAAAGATACCCATTTGAAGAAAAGATTGCTCCAGACAAAGCCAGAACCTATCTTCAGCCTCATGAATGCGAGATCTTCCCCCCACAAACACCTGGTAGCTCGCCCCAGCTACTGGCTGGCTGCCTCTACTTATCTTCCTGCCGGAGGAAGTAGCTACTGGTATTGACGGTTCTCCTGAGCTAAGGGCGGCCAGCCGGCTGGGGTGCTGGCTCTCAGCTGTGTCATGTTTGTGCCTGCCAGGCCCTTGCAGGCTTTGGGGGAAAAAGTCTGTGTGGGAGGATGGAGCCAAATTGGGCTGCAGTCTGAAACCCTCCTGAGTACTGACAGATTTGGCTAAGGTGGGGGAAGCAGAGGGTTCCTCATAAAAGTAACCAGAGATTAAAATGGAGCTGGCAGCTTGGTATCTGGAGGCTAAGTCTGGTCTTCCACTCAGCTTGTGCTTCCCCGGGACCAGATCGTCTCAGTGGCACAGGGAGAGTCCCGAGAGTTCCTCTCAGCCACTGTCCAGCATGCTGCTGGGGCCCACAGGCCATCAGCCAGGCTGCAGAAGCCTGGCAGCAACCCTGAAGGCTGTGTTTTTTCTTTTTCTGGGACCTTGCCCTGCTGTATTTAAAGATGACAGAGTACTCACCAAAATAGCCTCTTCTGTGCTGAGACACTGTATCAGCAGTGTATCACTGTATCACTTCTGTGCTGTGACTAACAGCATAGGCCTTGGAGTCACACAGACCTGGGGCTGAGTCCTACCACACATGTCCTACTTGTGTGACTCTGAGCCTTAGTTTCCTCATCTATAAATAGTCTTTATCTCAAGGCTGTTGGGGAAACTAAATGACAGCCTGCGTATAAATCACCTGGCACATTGAGTTGTGCAAACAATGGTAGCTATAACTACTGTTGTCCAAGCTGTGGTCTGAGATGTTGGGGGGCGGGGGCGTTGCCCTAATTGGTTGAAGAGTTCAGCCATAGACTGGGCAGGATAGGGGCATGTAAATGAGCCATCCTTGATATTAGGAATGACAAGATCTGGCAAAGACCCTTGTTGGCCAGACTGTCAGGAAAATGCACAAATACCCCCAGAGGTGTCTGCAGGCTCCTTTAGTATCCTGAGACTTCCTAAGCGCCTGGTTCTGTGGGTGGGAAAGCAGTTTTCTCTCCAGGCTGCCATAGGATTTGCATGTACTTATGGTGACCCTGCAGTTTCTTCTGGCATTTTGAAGTTAAAATATTGCTGCTTCCCAGGCAGGCCAGATTTTGATTTTCTTCTTCTCCGGTTACTTCTCTAGCAGCTTTGCTGGCCAATGGCGGATAGGGGTGGGGTGGGGAGAGGAGGTGGATGGGGAGAAGCCAGAGGGACGGTGTTGACCTTAGAGCACCTTCTGCTTCTTGAACTTGAATCACTTTAGGTAGGCTCTTTGATGAAGAAGCAACAGAGGGCATGTGCCCCCTCAGATCCATCCTTCCCTGCATCCCTAATCTAACCCATGGTACCCTGGGTCCACTTGCCGCCAGGGTGGCCTGGCACCCAGGTGGGTGGGGGAGGCGGGGGAGTGCGCAATGACAGCAGCAGGCTTGGAGGAACCTTGCGAGAGGAAGTGGCTTCAGAACTGCACTGCTCACCACCGCTCGAGGGGCAGGAAAGGCAGGGGCGGGGGAGGTGTGGAGGTGGCGCTCCGCCGCGGGGCGGAGGGAGGGAGCCGGCGCCGGGGAGATGAAACCGCAGAGGCCCAGCGAGTCGGAGAGCGAGTCCAGGGCCCAGGGCCGAGCGCGGCCGTGCGGGAGCCGGCGGCGCAGGGACGGGAGCAGGTTACTCTGCCGTGGCCCCAGCCACGGGGAAGGAAACTCCGGCTGTGCCTGGCCTGCTAACCGGCTAGCTCTCGTTGGGGCTGGGGGCTGACGCCACCACAGAGCCGGGGGAGGGGTCCCCAGCTCCCTCTGCCGCACCCTGCATCCCAAGCCCGGCCCCCTCCCTTGCCCTGGCTGCCTCGGGGCGGGGGCTCCGGCCTCGATGACCGTGGACAGCAGCATGAGCAGTGGGTACTGCAGCCTGGAAGAGGAACTGGAAGATTGCTTCTTCACCGCCAAGACCACCTTTTTCAGGAATGCGCAGAGCAAACATCCTCCAAAGGTAAACATAACAATGGAATACAAGAGCCTTTCATGTTGGGGCAGTAACTTCTGTGGTAGGGATGAGAAATCTTCCCCCCACATGCATGGCCATGCGTCAGGAAAGTGGCGGCACAGTTGCCCTTGGAGGCCCTCTTGAATTTGCGGTTGAGCAGACCGAGGGTTGGATCAGGAGCCCTTCAGTGAGCCCTGCTTTTAGCATTTCCAGCCCCCAGACCTCTTCAAAATGGCTCACTAGGATTTGGGGGCCCCACTTGGCTCAGGGGTTGGCTACATGTTCACCTGGGCCTGAGCAGGTAACCAGGCAACTGCTCTTTCTCATTCCCTCCCCAAAGCCTAGCTTTCAAGTTCTAGATGAAAGGTGGATGGCCTCTAGTCCCTCAGGAAGACAGACAATGGTAGGTTGAGACTTCCGTGTTGGAAATGACCCGAAACCATCTTAAAACATAGTCCATCAACTTTGCAGAAGTCCAGGGTGTTTTCAGAAACAAACTAAAATGTCACTCCTACGCTGCTGTCATACTACCCAAATTCCTGCTTTGGGTAACCTAAAGGGGCTTGTGTATGTCCTGTGATGGAATATATGTGTTTCCTAAAGGTGTCAGTCTCTAGACACCCAGCAAGCTGGGGCACCCTGACTACTTGCCCAGCTGACTGCAGAGCCACAGATCTGCCAATATCTTAGTAGAAGGGGGAGGGGGGGAGAGCAAAGCTATGTTTGTTTGTTTTGTTTTTTTAGGTGACAGGACTCTAAGCTAAGTCCTTAGAGAGGTTACCTAGAAGGGAATGTTTATAGTCAGAAGTGAGCTGTTGAACTTCACAGATGTGTGGCAGGCTCATCATTAATTCAGTAGTCCTCCACCAAATTAGAATTAACCAACAACTTCCCCAGGCCTAACTCTGGAGCCTCCTTTGTTACTAATCCATCTTGCCCATAGGCCCTTCATTTGTTGGGTTCTGAAGTCAGTCAGATATGCTGGGCCTTCTAATTATGACAGGATGCCAAGGAACTGAAGGAGAGAATGTCATTTTATGTCTAAAGAAATCAACTAAAACAGGCCCCTGGAACCTGTGCTTGGTTTCTGGAGCGCCCCCATGAGGCTGGAGAGAGGGGAATGTTCTAGAAGGTGAGGGGCAAAGGGACAGGTGGTCCCATCCCTGACTATAGGTGGGGCCCATGCAGAACACCCTGGCAGCAGAGGGGAGGTATCCCACCCTCCTTTGGGGTTCTTGCCTCATGGTGTGGCCCTCCCCTCCCCCCACAAATATGCCAGGCTATCTGGGTCTTTAGACCAGTGGTTTTCAACCTTAGCTAGACACTGGAATCCCAGGGAACTTGAGTGGATACTGGTGATAGCAGGGTCCCACACCGGGGAGTCTGATTTAATTGGCCTGGGCACCAGGATTTTGAAAAGCTCCCCATGTGACTCTGACGTGCGGCTGAGGTTTTGAACTGTTGCTCCAGAACATGTTTTTCACCCTTTTTTATCTCAGGGCACACTTGAACCTATAGTTAAACTTCTGCGGCTAACTTACATTATGTTGATCAAAAAAAAGAGTAAAAAAATTAATATATTCACTGTGAATTGAACTTTTTTTGAAAACAATTTAATGAATGATGTTTAAAACTTTTCACGGCACTTCTAAGATCCTCTTACAACACACCAGGGTGCCGTGCACACCGGTTGAAAATCACTAAGCTAGAGAGAGTTTTGTTGCTGCCTCGGAAGGAAATGGTTCCTGTTTTCAAAACAAAGTTAAGCTGTTGTGCTTGCCTCTCACTGCTGGCAAGGCTGTAAGCCCTTGGTCCCAGGGGGTGAGATTTTTGCATAAATGGGTGACAAAGGGGCGCTGAAAAGCTGGGGTTTCTTTTACTTGGCAATTGAAAAAGATAGCTGTTTCTGATATTTCTTGGGAGACATTAAGAGAAATATCCTACAAGAAAATACACTGGGATAGGGTTGGTGCTAGAGGATGACTTATTCTGTAGCCTAAACAACCTTTTCCTTTCTTCCCCCAAATTCTTCTTCCTAGCATCACTACAGAAAATACATCTTTAGTTTGGTGCCTACAGAAACTCTTTCTTTGCTTTGTGATTTGAATCCACCACATATCTCGAGGCCCTTGTATATCTCCTTGGCTCACTTTGTCAGAGTCTGCGACCCCCCCAGAGGGCTCGAATCCCTTCTAAGAAACTCATTATGTTGAACCCCAGAGAAGGCCTTAAGGGATAAAGCTCCAGAGAAGGAGGAGGTGGTGGGCACTGCCCTCTTAATCTCTGGCCTCTGCTCAGAACAATCTCAGCTGCATTTTCAGAACTGCAGTCAGGGACAGTTTTCTTCAGCATCAAACTGGCCTTGAGCACACAGCTCTCCAAGGGAGGGGACAGGGTGGGCCCACTGGCTGAGAAGGCAGGCTGCCAAGAGGGCACGTGGCTGACTGAGGGGCTAGGAGTTTCCTCTAAAGGTTTCAGTCTTTCATTCTTCTCAATGTTCTTTAGCCTTTAATAACATTTTTTAGGTCTCTCTTCTTCCATGCAGTCATTTCTGGAAAGGGTTTTTAAGAGATCTGTCATACTTCAACCTCATGCTGACCTCTAACAAGGCTTTTTTCCTGCTCAAAGCGCATTCATGTCTGAGCTCCTAAGAGAATTTCTTTTTTCCTGTCTCCAAGGAAAGGACTTTATATGTTTTCTGGTCACTGAGAGACTGAGGCCCCCATTGGGGGAACACTGGGCCAGCTTCTATAAATAGCCTTGTCAGAACAACCTGTGTCTGCTGCTGCATCTGTGCCAGGCTGAACACAGCTTCAGGGAAGCCGCACTGCTGTTCCTGTGCCACCCCCTGGGTGTTGTCACTAGCCCGTCTCCAAGGAGTTCCCGAGACCTCTCTCTAATCCCTTTGGTGGGGAGGTAGGAGGGATGGGGTAGGTCTCCCCATATCACAGAGAGGAGGCACCTGAAGTTCAGAGAAGCAGCAAGGGAGGGAGGGACCCAGACGCTAGGCCCTAGTTTGGTGTCTTCTTTTGGGCAATGGCAGCTTCCTGGGGCCCTGGGCTTTGTTTGAACAAGTAGGGGACCTGGTTTGGAGTCACACCAGAAAGTTTCAGGAGGCTGAGGTGGTACTCTCCTGGTACTTTCCTGCTTGGCCAGGCACGATCAAATTGGGTTTCCCTAGGTCACACATGTCTAAACGGGGCCTGCCTGGGGAGAGCCAGCCTGCAGATAAGTGCCTCTCAGTAAGACACGTATACAGTTACCCTAGTCCGAGATCTTGGCATCTAGAGAGGTAGGGGATTTATCCAAGGTCATAAAGTCTTGCCTCCTGGCCCAGAGAATTTTCTGCTTTAGTCTCTCAACAAATAGGGTTTGATGATTGTAGGGTTAGTGGCTGTGAAGCTAGGCCAGGCCCTCTGGCCATCCCTGCCATTTGCCCCTTCATCCCTACCAGGGGCCAGCTTTCATCCCTGTTAATTTCACAAATGCTTGCAGGTGGTGGCCATTTAGGGTATAGATGTCTGAGTAGGGACACAGGCACTCTGAGCTCTTTCTGCAGGTTTATCAGGCCCCTAGATCCCAGAATGCTGGCGCCCACTCAGAGCATTGGGGTGAGCCCTCTGAGGACACGCAAAGCCTGCTTTATGCAGAATGTCAGAGCACCTCACTTCACCAGTGGAGAAAGTAAGGCTCAAAGAGGCAGAAGGACTTCACTAGGCCGCACATGTGGACAGGTGGAGCCAGAACTAACAGCCTGCTTGGACTCCTTGTCAAGTGCTCTTTTTCTTGGTCTTTTTCTTTTACTTAGTGAGTAACCCAGTAGGCCTTGTCCTCTCAGAGCCTTCTACAAAATGGAAAGACTCAAACAACTTGGGGCTGCATAAGGTCTTGAAAGGTCCTTACCATCCCTCCGTTTAGTAAGGCACACTAGCCAAGGTGACGTGGGCCCGGTGTTTAACACTAGCAGGAAGTCCCCATAATCTTACTACTTTAACCATTTCAAAGTTCTTCCCTTGCTATAGATGCCAGGTTAGTAAAAAAGAAAAACAAGCAAACAAAGGAAAAGTTTTTCTCAGTGTTTATACTCAAATGGAAATCTCCTGCTGGAGATTTTTCCTCATCAGTGTTTTCTTTGAGGATATGAAGAAAAGAACGCTGACTATATATACATGGTTAAATATTTTACGTAAGTGCACTCCCATGTTGCCAGCTCCCCAGGCCTTCTCTGGTCTACACTAACACCACCAAATTATTTTTCTTCAAGAAAAATGCAAAGAAGAAGGGGGTCTTAGAGGTGAGGATACTACACAGCTCCCTGTTCCATTATGGCACTTGCTCCATCTCTGCTGGCCTGGCCAGTCACCTCCTCTCTGGACAGGGCCTCTGTGCTACTCCAGGGACACTAGCCAAGATGTTGTCTTGTGACCTAACAAGTCAACCCTGACAGACCTGGGATGAGGCAGGGAAATCCCATCTCTCTGCCAGCGGCTGGCACAGCCAGCCCTCAGACATGACTCCTGTGTCTGACCACCATGAGAGAAAGGAAAAGATTACTAACAGTAAGTTAGCTCCCAATTAGAGCAATAAAAATAAAGCAGGAATCTCCAGAACCATTGGGCCATTTAATTATTCCATTGTGCTATCTCAAAGGCTTACACAGCCCAAGGCTAACCCCAAAGACCCTGCACACTGGCACAGCTACAACATTCCTAGCCTTGCACTTAGGAATGTTCTTGCTTGTCGACCTCACTGCCTGCTGCCCCCTCTGGCCCTTCCCAGGATCGTCAGGCCTGTAAGATCAGAAATCGCACCTCCCTCAGATGGCCTGTGACTTACAAAAGCAGGTGTTGACTAAATGCTGGTTGGGTTTAGTCGCTATGTCTTCTCTCTTGCATCCTGTATAATCAGGATGGACTGAATTATAACAAACAAGTCCAGATTTTTAGTCATTGGATGTAACAAGAGGTTTATTTATCCCTTTACATAAAGTTAAATTGGCAGGTAGGACCTCAGGATAACACAAGGGAGACTTTTGTGGGCCTGGCCCGGAAATGGTGTTTCTTACACTTCATGCCATTGGCCAGATGGCTGTCACGTGACCACACCTAACCACAAGGGAGGTTGGGAAATGAAGTACGGCTGTGAGCACCAGGAGACCAGGAAGCAGGCTGTAGTCAACAGTTGTTGCTGTCATGCCTTCCTCCTTCCACCCTTTTGCACTAGCCACCTTGGAAGCTCTGCTTGTATCTTCTTGGTGAAGGACATGACCTCTGTTTCTTTGACCTTGTGCCTCTCATCTGTCACTGAGGACGTGCAGTTCTGACTGGGTCCTGTCTCCCCCTACTAGACTAAAACTCCTCGAGAACAGATGCTTTTCCTTACTCAGTGCTTCTTTGGTTTCTCTGTAGCATCTGAAACCTTCAGTGTTGCTCAAAGGGTGGCCCTGGCCACCTTCGTCAGAATCACTCTTTGAAAATGGAGTTTCAGGCTCGGCGCCTGTGGCTCAAGCAGCTAAGGCACCAGCCACGTACACCTGAGCTGGCGGGTTCGAATCCAGCCTGGGCCCGCCAAACAACGACGGCTGCAACCAAAAAATGGCCGGGCATTGTGGCGGGCACCTGTAGTCCCAGCTACTTGGGAGGCGGAGGCAGGAGACTCGCTTGAGCCCGGGAATTGGAGGTTGATGTGAACTGTGATGCCACGACACTCCATCCAGGGTGACAGCTTGAGGCTCTGTCTCAAAAAAAAAAAAAAATTAAAAAAGAAAACGAAAGTGTAGTTTCAGGAGCCCCCTCCCAGCCCTATGGGCTCCTGAATCTTTGGAGACAGGATCCTCGAATCTGCTTTTTTAACCTCTCCCAGGTGATTCTCCTATATACTGAAATCTAGGAATCGCCTGTTTAGGAAATACTTGGTAACTGCGTTCTCCAATTGGAATTCGAGATAAGAACCTGTCACAGATCCCTGAGAGGTTCCCAGGCTGGAAATTGAAGCCCAGAGGGGTAAAAGATTTGTCTTCAGTCACACAGCTAAGTAGAGACAGAACTGAGGACTCAGGTCCCCCAGGTCCTGCTTAGAGCTTTCTCTGTTGCCCCCGTCACAGCATGCTGAACTCTTATTTCAAGGTTGTTTGGGTGACAGCTGAGATCTGAGATCTCTTAACAGGCCCTTGTTAACTATGGGAGAAATAAACCTCTTGTTATATCCAATGACTAAGAGCTTGACGGGCACAGCTCAAGCCATTGACTAAGAGGCTGGGGCCAAGTCACTTCCACTCTCGGGCTCAGGTACTTCATCTGGTCCCTTTTAGTGAGAACACCTGTGATGCGAGTCGGGCCCCCCCAACCCCCCAAGTGCCTCGCCTCTTTACGTGGGAGCAGACCCTCCTTGCCAGTGTCTCATGGTTCTGGTAAAGTTTTAGGTATTAACTGCCAAGTTCTCTGAATTGTAAGGGCCTCCCCTGGGGTGGAGTCAGGGAGAGGACCTGAATGGCTGACGTGACTCCCTCCCACCAGGACCACCCGGGACTGCTCTATGACGTCCTTCACACGTGCTGCCTGGTCCAGGCCATCCCTCACCCTGCGTTCCAGCTCCCTCCCTGCTGCCCGCCCCTCTCTTCACAAGTCAAGCCTGTTTTTATTTTTGTTTGAGACAGAATCTCATTTTGTCACCCTCTGTAGAGAGCTGTGGTGTCTCACAGCTACAGCAACCTCAAACTCTTGGGCTTAAGCGATTCTTTTGCCTCAGCCTCCCGAGTAGCTGGGACTACAGGCATCCGCCTCAATGCGGGGCGTTTTTAGAGATGAAGTCTTGCTCTGGCTCAGGCTGGTTTCGAACTTGTGAGCTCAGGCAATCCACCCACCTCAGCCTCCCAAAGTGCTAGGATTATAGGTGTGAGCCACCTCGCCCGGCACAAGTTGAGCCTGTTTATTCTGACTTTGGTAGCTTTTCCCTACAAAGTAATTCCACTTATGATCTGGGCATAGAACATCCACCCACCCAGGCAGTTTAGGGAGAAAGGAAGGAAGGTTATATGACGTTATCAAGCCTGGAATCTCAGCTCTTAGTTCCACTGTCAGGGGAACTGGATCCAGCTCCCCAGCCCATGAGCTTGAAGGGAGGGAAATTGGCACAGCCTGGCAGGCTGAACTCTCTTCCCTTTTCTGTTCGCAATGTGCCAGGTAACCCACACTTGTATACTTTCTTACTTCGGGGACTTCCCATGTGGGGAATCCAGACCTGTCCTGATGCAGGGCCTTGGCTTCCCCTTCTGCATGGCTCTATCTACCTCTAAAAGAGGGCGGGGACCCAGACCTGGCCTGGCATGTTCTCGGGAGACAAGAGGACCAAATAATTTCAGGTTCCGGTGGCATCTTCTTCTCTCCCACCCCACCCCGGCTTTAGCTTATCACCCCCCAGCCTACCTCCCCTGTCCCAGCTCTCTTCCTACCTCTAGAATGATATTTTATACAGCCCGTTAGAGATCTCACATACCTGAAATTCAATATGTCCAGAACCAACTCATATCCTTTACCCATAACTGATTTCCCTCCTAGTCCCTGACCTTCAGACCTCAGGGGTCTCCACCTCGTCCCTTTCACCCAGGGTGCCACCGTGGGCTCCACCTCCACACCATTTACAAGGTCTGGCCTCTCCTTTCCGTCCACCTGCCCCCCGTTCCCCATGTTGGATGGACATAACCTCTCCTTGAGAAGCTCCAGGGAGTGACCCAGCTGGTTCCCATCCTGTTGTTCCCCTTTTTGTGTCCTGCTTACAGAAACCAGGGGCATGTTTTTCTGGTGTCCCAAAGTCTCCACAGGCTGCCTTTGCTTCCAGAGTGAAGCCCCTGCTAGGTTCTTGCCCTTTGGTACAGCATCAAAAGCCAGTAGTAGGCCGGGCGCAGTGGCTCACACCTGTAATCCTAGCGCTCTGAGAGACTGAGGCGGGTGGATTGTCTGAGCTCATGAGTTCGAGACCAGCCTGAGCCAGAGCAAGACCTCGTCTCTAAAACAAACAAACAAACAAAAAAAAAAATAGCTGGGCGTTGTGGTGGGCACCTGTAGTTCCAGCTGCTCGGGAGGCTTTGGCAAAAGAATCTCTTAAGTCCAAGAGTTTGAGGTTGATGGATGCAACAGCACTCTACTGTAGAGTGATGGTCTACATAAAGTGAGATTCTGTCTCAAAAAACCCAAAAACCCCCAAAGCCTGCAGTACCTGGCCTCCACCAAATCACTGTGTTTCTGACTTGCCAATAACACGGAGCCCCAGAGGCGGGGAATACAGAGACAGAAAAGACAGTCTGTGCCTTTTGTGTAACAGACTAGTTACTCTGCTTCCCCATCCACGAAGTATCTGAGGGGGGCCCCAGGGCTGAGGAATGACCCAGTAGAAGTCACTCTCAGCATCTGCCTCGTAGCCGCATGGCCTTTCTCATAATGTGGTGGTAGCTCTTGACACAGGGGGACGGAGCAGCTGACTCCTAGAACTGAAAGGTTTGAACAGGAGTTGCCGGCGAGTGAGTTGGGGGCAGGCTGCCGGCAAACTTACAGGAACAGAGCTGCAGCGGCCACCGGGAGACATGGGGGGAACTGACCTAGCCTATGAAAAGCAGAGCCTTCTGGAGCTGGAGACCATTAGACGTCATCACAGTCCTTCCCTGTTTCCAAGGAGGCCTGCACTAATCCGTCACAGGCAAGGAAGGGACGCTGTGTTCACTGCCACCACCCTCTCCAACCCACCTATCAATCCTCCCTTGTCCAGGGCGCTACACAATGTGAGACAGACTGGTTGGATCCCTGCTAAGTGTGGGGTTACATTCCTGGGCAAAAAAAAAAGGGAGGGAGGCAGCAAAATGCTTATGCCTGGCAGACTGCGCTGGCAGACTGCTCTTGCCACCAAGCCCTAAGGTTGGCACATGCAATGAATAAAGGGTTTAGCCAAGGGCACCCCAGCCCACACTTGTCCAGCTCCAAAGCACGTGCTCTTTCCACCACACACATGTCTTCTTGGGTGAGAGTCAAGTTTTAAAAGGCTCTAAGTAAGCTCCAAGCACCCATCTCAAACTCTGGAACCTGCCACATGAAGCCGTTTTCTTCGTTCAGCCAATTTCCGAGTGCTGAAATTCGGGCCCTGTTTTTCCTTTTCTCATCTTGGGAGATCTGGTTTACTGTACTCTATTATTTTCATCATCATGTCAGCTTCCAATGCATCAGTCAGCCGTTCATTATCCTCCCCAACTCCTGGCTCTCCCCAATGGAAGAGTGGTGTTCAGCTGTTCCTTTCGCTGTGATGTGAGTGGCACGAGGGAGCTGGGTCTGCAGGGGACTAGCCTTGCAGTGGGGAGCATGAGGCAGGTCCTATGCCACAGAACTGGGTCAGACGCGTCGCCCCCACTGACCGGAGCAGAGTGGGGAGGCAGTAAGCATTTATAATCTAACACTCACTCGTGGCTGGGAAAGTGTGGGTTCAAGGAGAATGTGTGAGCTGGTGGATCTGGGGAGTTTAGAGCACATTTCCAGTAATACTTTGGGGGCTCCCTTCTCTGTGCTCCCCAAACACAGAGGCCTATCTTAACTCCAATCCCTCCTTGTGATGGGCTGTAATTTCTCAACCAGGGACCTCACTGTGTTCCCAGCATGTGACAGGTGCCCAGTGCATGTTGGATAGAGGAGTTGGCTTGAAGCTTCTTTCCCAGTAACTGAGAGCCCTGAGTGGCAGCAAGGGACTCCTCAGCGGACACATGAGCAAGCACTTTAGGGCAAGCATTGTGAAAGTTAATTTCAGGACTTTTTTTTTTTTTTCTTGAGACAGAGACTCACTCTGTTGCCCCAGCCTAGAGGCTGTGGCCTCAGCCTATCTCATAGCAACTCGACTCTTGGGTTCAAGTGATCCTCCTGCCTCAGCCTCCCAAGCAGATGGGGCTATAGGCGTTTACCACAATGCCTGACTAATTTTTTTTATTTTTAGTAGGTATGGGGTCTTGCTCTTACTCAGACTCATCTCTAACTCCTACCCTCAAGAGATTGTCCTTCCTCAGCCTTCTGGAGTGCCAGGATAACAGGCCTGAGCTTCTGTGCCCATCCTTTATTTTTAAATTAAATTTAATTAAATTATTTTGAGACAGATTCTCGCTCTCTTGCCCCTAGCTAGAGTGCTCTGGCATCATCATAGCTCCCTGCAACCTCAAACTCCTGGGCTGAAGCCATCCTCCTGCCTCAGCATTCCCAGTCGCTGGAAGAAGCATCACCACGCCAGACTAATTTTTTTATATTTTTAATAGAGATGGGGTCTTGCTCTTGCTCAACCTGATCTCAAACAGGACTATTTTAAAGGGAAGCTTACTAAGATTCTTTATATGGAATAAAAAGGTGTTGCCAGGAACCCTGAAAAGAAAAATCCCACTGAGTGAGCAGAAATGCAAGGACAGCTTTCCAATTCCAGAGCAACCCCCTTTGCCCGGTCTGTGATGGTTCAGCTGTTTGTCCTGGGAGATGAGGGCAGGTAGGGCTGGGTCACTAAGCAACTAGGCTCTGGCACCTACTGGCAGGACCCTGCCTACGGCGTTCCTCAAGCTCCTCTGAGGAGAGTGGGCATGGGACCCCATGGGAGGAGGTGGGGGAGCTGCTCTGATAGATTTCTTCTGTCTATTGTTCAGCTTTAGAGGATGGCGGGTTGAGGAAGAAGAAACCAACAGACCTTTCATTTCCCAGTTTAATTTTGAGTGAGTGAAAGATCGTGATTTGGCAGTCTCAGTACTCTGGGTACCCTCCATTGGCACCCCAAGCCTTTACTCTGTGTAACTTCTGGAAGCATGCACACTGCTGTAGGCCTCACTTCTTCCTTCTGTAAAATGGGAAGATTCACCCCCTGCCCACCCCAGTGGAGAGCTACTGTCAAGGCGGACACACTATTTGACTGTGAGAAGCCATGGTGAACTCTGGAGCATAGGATAATAAGGGCCATTTTGGGAAATGCAGATGGGTGTTAGAATTTTGTGATTGGGGTGTGTGGAGGGATAAGGTTCTGTTCATAGACAAAGGGGAGGAGCAGGGGGGCTGGTGGAAAATGGTGGGAACCTGTGACAATAATGGCTAATTATCAGGCTTGGATGTGTGTCAAGCATCGTTCTAAGAGCTTTATATGTATAGAGAGGGTGTCAAAAAATGTATACATGTTTCAAAGAAGAAAAACACTGTATTAAATTTGTAATACTTAAGTCACATTCTGCAATTACATGAGGCGCTCAACATGACTTGTGTTTTTGGTATATATTATTACAACTTTAATATGGTTTTTTTTTTCTTTTCTTAAAATGTGAATACTTTTTGTGGCACTCTGTAGACTCAGTCCTCACAACAGCTATATGAGGTCGCTTCAATGGTTGTATCTTTTTAACAGGGAGGAAACTGAGGCAAGAAGGGGGCTAGGTAACGTGGCTGGCTCACATAGTCGTAACTGGCAGATCCCGGAATTGTACCTAAGTGGTCCAATGCCGGAGCTCCTGACCACGAAGTACACTGCTTCTCCTGTAGCTCTTCCAGAATTCTCCAAGTAGTGGAAGCCCAGCAGTGAGGCCAAAAGGTGCCCATAAATGCACTCATGTCAGAGCACTCGCTTTGGAGTCACTGAGGGTAGCTCATTTTGCAGGCCATTAGGGGATAGAGGAAATCAAATGTCCCTGCCTCTGGGCCTTTATGGAATAGTTAGGGAACACGTGTGAACAAGACTCAGAGCTCTAAATAACCAACGAGGACAAGTTTCAGTGTCACAAATTAGTCCCTGAACCTCTGGGTGCCAGGATCACCAACCTGAGGAAGGGTAAGAGGGTGAGTAGCACCGTGAGGTGAGGACACAGTGGGCTGGTAAAGAGGCTGCAATGCTGGCACCGCCCCAGGCTCCAAAGCTGAAGGCAAAAGAGAGCCAGGAAGGGGCTCTCTTCTCTAGCGGGCAGTGTGCACTGGTGTCCTGGCTGCTGGTGCAAGTCCCAAGCCGCCCTTGCCCTCCTGGCTAGGTGGCCAGTGTGGGTGTGTTCGGTGCTGGATACTGGCTTACCACCGGAAACCCTCAGTTCCCATTGTGGAGCCGAATGCCCTGTCCTGCAGTGAACCCAACCTGGAGCTGAAGCTTAGCAGGTGGAGGGGGAGAAGGCTTCCACAGTCACAGCACCACGTGGGAGCTGGGCTCTTAAAGCCAGCTCGCTCTCAGAGCCTAATGACTCTCCCAGGTTTCACCCGAGGGCTCTCAGAGCATCTGGGATTCCTTCATACAGCTGAAGAACCCTTTGTTTAAAGCAGTCTCCACTGCAGGAGAGCAAGGAAGTGATTTGGAGGTGGGGGTGGATAGCTCCAATGATGAGCTCTGTAGCCAGCTGCCAGCTCTATGGCCCCAAGAGCACACTGGGACTATGGCCACATCCATCTCTGTGGGCACATAGGAGGTTGGAAAGTCATTCATAGCTCCATGGGCTGGCCATGACAAGGTATCAGGAGAACATCTGAAGCATGTCGGGAAGTCTCTGCTACCTGAATCTCTGCATGACTTGGGTTGCTCTAGAATGTAGGAGGTTGGACGAGTTCATCTTGAGGCCCCTTTCAGATCTCTGAGCACAGGCTTCTGTGACCTGATCTCCTTTCTGGGGAGTCTCCTGAAAGGCTCTGAGTAAGCAATCCCAGGCCAGTGGCAGTTCCTCTGAGCTGGCCTGGGTTGCCCAGGTCATTCCTAGTGTTCAGTTTTCAGTGTACCTACTAGGAGGGTGGCTGAGTCCTAGGAAAACAAGTCCTCAGTTCCTGGAGGCCTTGGAATGAAGGCGGTTGACTTGCATAGAAGTGGGATTGACTCCTCACTTGCTTGGAATGTAGAAAGCAAGGGAAGCTCCCAGCTTTACACAGACCAGGTAAAAACAGCCAGTTGCATGGCCTTCAGGTTTCCTTGCCCTTGGGATCCTCTTTTTATTTTTTAAATTTTACACATAATGTAAAATTTACCATTTTAATCATTTGTAGGTGCAGTGGCATTAAGTATGACACTCACATTGTTTTGCAACCATCACCACTGATGCATCTCTAGAACTTTTTCATCTTCCCCAACTGAAATGCCTTACCAATTACCCAGCAGCTCCCCATTTTCCCCTCCCCCCAGTGCCTGGCAGCCAGCATTCTACTTTCTGTAGCTATTAATTTGACTACTCTAGAAACCCCGTATGAGTAGAATCATACAGTGTTTGTCCTTTTGTGACTGGCTTATGTTACTTAGCATAATGTTTTCAGGGTTCATCCATGTTAGAGCGTGTATCTGAATTTCCTTCCTTTTTGAGGCTGAATAATATTCTGTTATATATGTGTGTGCGTGCATATATATATACATTTATTTATTTATTTATACTTTACCTTTTGTTAATCTATTCATCCATTGATGAACACTTGGGTTGCTTTTGGCTATTGAGAGTAATTCTGTGAACACAGGTGTTCAAACTTCTGGTTGAGTCCCTGCTTTCAGTTCTTTGGGGTATATACCCAGAAGTGGAATTGCTGGATCATATTGTAATTTTTTGAGAAATCACCATACCGTTTTCCACAGCGGCTGCACCATATTATATTCCCAACAGCAATGTACGGGTCTGATGGCTCCATGTCCATGCCAATGCTTTATGTTGTGTTGTTACTGTTTGTAATAACAGCCATCCTAATAAATGTGAAGTGCTATCTCGTTGTGGTTTTGATTTGCATTTCCCTAATGACTAGTGATGTTGAGCATCTTTTCAGGTGCTTACTGACCGTTTGTAGATCTTCTCTGGAGAAATGTCTGTTCATGCCCCTTGTCCATATTTTAATCAGCTTGTTTATTTTTTGTTGTTGCATCGTAGAGATTTTTTTTTTTGTATATAATCTGAATATCAATCCCTTATGTAATTTGTAACGTAATCCTCTGAAAGCGCTCAGTCTAACCTTAGCAAAGACTGGGGCTTGGGACAGGCTATTGGGACTCACTCGCTCCCCTAACCATCATCCATTTCCTAATTCCTACTCTACTGTACTCTGATCCATGGTGAGCCGGAGACACAAATGGAAAAAATGACAATGGCTGAGCTTGCGGTGCTCATGTTCTAAAGGGGGAGACAGGCTTGTACAAGTAACACTAATATCCAGAGGATGAAATCAGTGCTGGAATCATTGGGTACATGTCAAAGTTGTTGGAAAGCCCACTAATTCGAGATAAAACCAAGTATCCAAAAGGACATTTTGTCAGTGCAGGGGCAGGGGGCAAATTCTGTCAGAGGAAGAAGAGGAGGACTTCCCAGGCTGAATGGTCAGACGGAGGGCTCAGGGAGACTGAAAGGAGGCTGACCTCGGTAAGGTTGAATGAGGGACAGGGATATAGCTGGAAACCCAGTGAGGAAAACTAACCTGAAGAATGACCTGCTAGAAACTCTTCATGGCATGAGAAAACGCCCAGAGGGAGAATTTCTGTGACCATCGCAGAAGAATGGGTGTTACCCTATTCTGCCTGGATTCATACTTTAGACCTTAGAGCTGAACACAGGGGCTTCCTGAAGACCCAGAGGAGAGGAGAATGGAAATGGAAGGGGTTTGGGTCACTTACCCTCAGAAATAGAGGACAGAAGTCATGTCTCAGAATTAAATAGGTCCATGGACCAAGGATCTTACAAGAGCTTTGTAAAATAATGGAACATTTTAATTTCCCTACATTTGTTTTGGGATTTTGAGGTAGGGGTGTGTGTGTGTTCTTACTACTTTGTGATTTACACGATTCATTAAGTAAATGTTTAATGAGCCCCTCTTGTATGTTCTGAGGTCTACCTCAGTCAACAGGACAAAGTCCCTGCCTAGAAGGCACTTCCATTCTGGATCGAGCTTCAGGGATGGTGCTTATCTTCAGAGGCAGCCGCCAAACTGTGTTCTAGGCCACAGCTTCACCTTGGGGTATGTGTTGGGGGTGGGGGGTATCATAAAAACCTGGAGGATTGAGTATAGCTTAGCAGAGGATAGAAGAGCACAAAATGTCCCTGTGACCTGCAGCAGAGAGGAAAAGAGAGGAAGGGAGGTCCTCTAGACCTGAGAGGGGGGTGTCCCTGGGGCTGGGGTTACAGATGTATTGGTTTGCCCTGGACTTTCCTAGTTTTAGTTTTGAAAGCCCTGTGAGAAAACTCTCACTCCTCAAACACCAGGACAGTTGGTCAACCTACCTGGGACTGGACAGTGAGACAGCATGGCCAGCTTCTCCATGAGGCATATAGGCATAGTTTCAGGGGCCCACGATACTTTAGAGGCCCATAAAAATGTTTTGATTTCTTATAAAATCAGGAGGAAAAAAATGAACTTTTAAGTTGAAGAAAATGTTTTCATATAAGATGTTGATATATTTGTCTGCATACCGGTGCAATCATAAAATATAATTTTCCATGTTTTTTTTATGGGGGAAGGGTCCCATGTCCCCAAAGACAAATTTGGTTAGGATTCATGAAAAAAAAAGTCATAATGTGGCCCTGGCTAAAAGGACTGTTAGGGATCAAGGTTAAAGGCAAGAGGACTACCGTACTGGGTCAGTCTGCTCTGACCAAACTCTCTTTTGTCTTGCTAGATAAATGACCACTGATGACAATGATGATTCAAATAATGATGCATTAGCTAAGTTGATTGAGTGTGTACTGTGCAGTTGCATTGTGCTAAGCACTTTCAGATGTACAACCTCCTTTAATCTCCACAACAAATGTATAAACTGCATTTCACAAACAATAAAACCTTTTTTTTTGAGACACTATGTCACCCTCAGTAGAGTGCTGTGGTGTCACAGCTCATAGCAACCTCAAACTCTTGGGCTTAAGTGATTCTCTTGCCTCAGCCTCCCAAGTAGCTGGGACTACAGGAGGCGCTCCCACAACACCCGAGTATTATTTTGTTGTAGTTGTCATTGTTGTTTAGCAGGACCAGGCCAGGTTTGAACCCGCCAGCCCGGGTATACGTGGCCTAACCTCTGAGCTATGGGTACCGAGCCAGCAATACAATCTTAATCTCAGTGAGATTGACTTGCTCAAGTTCACAGAAGATCAAGAGCATGGCCAGCACAAGACACCTGTGGCCCTACATGCATGGCAGCATAGTCTAGTGGTTAAGAAGAGGGACTCAGGGTAGTAAGGGTACCTGCCTTGTTGAGTTATTTAGGGGATTAAATCAGACCGTCAAGCCCTCAGGGGAGTACCTGGCTGTTGGCAATTTTTATTGTTATAACGAGGCACTGCAGAGCTTGAAGCTAGCTCCAAGGCCCCCTGCATGGACTGCTGTTCCCTTGTCCTGACTCACGCTGGGTGAGCTGCTCCTCTGCACAGACTGAGATGGCCACCTCCAAGAGTGAGGACACTGTGCCAGTGTCTGGGACATGCTGGCCCCCTGGGGAGCCTGTAGAAATGGCTGACCTTCATCACAGGAAATTGATCTAGGTGGCCTGAAGCCCAGGTTATGCTGTGCTTGCTCTGGTGTGCTACAGTGCATGCGCCTCTGTCTTCCCTTCTAGATAATCTGTGGGCTCCCGAGGCCAGTGACCATACCCGGTCTGTTTCACCTGCCCTGGTGCTTTTCATAGTCCTCACTCCTAGGCAGTTCATTCAGTTTCTGTTGACTCTCGACACTGACCGTCTGCTCTACATTTTTGTCTTTTGGGATTTCAGGCTCTTTCCTTTCCTAACAACCCAGGTCTTTTCTCCTGCTCTTCTACACCCTACCAGAGCTGCTCCTGTGGACAGCTCCACGCTGCAGCCTTGCTCTGCAGCGAATAACCTAGTGAAGAACACACTTTAAGAGTTTGCAACCCTTGTATTTTGAGGACAATGGACGCCTCTGTAGAGAGACCTGTGGGAATCAACCCCTTCACTGCCAAAGGTTGGATTGGGGAATCTACCCCAGGACATAGGCCCTTTAGGACCTGGAAGGGGACAGCAGTCCATGCAGCGAGGTTCCATGGGGCTTCCTCTTTCCTTTCTGCTTGAGATAATCACAAAGGGACCGGTGACCCTTGAATGTGGTATGGACATTGAGCAGGGCATTTCAAACCCAGCCCACACAGATGGTGTCTGCCCCTTGCCTTCAAGGTTCCCAGTTAGGGTAGGCCCAACAGAAACAGCGGGTATGTGGAGTGTGAAAGGCACTTGCAGCTGGTCATTCTACAAGAGGTACCAAAGCTCTCCTCTCTGACTCAGGCCTGGAGATGGCTGTCACCCAAGGGGTGAAATAATTGCTGCTTACAGATTTGCTAAGAGCTGAGAAAGAGGAAATGTGGTAAAGGCTCAACACTTCCGGGGTATTTTTTGTTGTGTTTGCTCAAGTTGTCTGAGTTAAGAAGGTGTAGACCTACTTGAGCATGGCTAAGACGGAGTCTTGGTGACGAGCAGATAAAGCAGGTAGTGAGCAGTGAGAAGAGTAAAGCTTAGGGCTTAGAAATGTCCTTAAGTGATTATTACAACAGGCGTTCCTGCTGCAATTCGAAGGTTCTCAGTAGCCTCCGAGAGGTCCCTATCCCCACATCCCATTCTCTGAAATAGAAGAGGAAGCAGTGATGAAAAAAACTACCCTATCTTATGTGGAAGATCTTAGTCCTGAAAAGGGGCCTTAGACCTTCTCTAGTCTCACTTCATGATTTCACAGATAAGGAAAATGAGGCCCCTGAGAAGGGAAGTGACTTGCAGAAGGTCACAGGTCATTTGATGGCCTTTGGCATCAGGCCCATGGGGTACAGGACAGTAAGGTGCTCCTAGACCTGTTTCTCTGGTGTCCATGGCCCTTAGTGAGCTCTGGGCTGGAAGTCACTTAGGCTGGCCTGCCCTCCCCTGCTACCCAATCAACAAGATAAATCTGACACCTCCTTGGAGGTCAGCCCAGTAGTTAGCCAAGCCCCACAGGCGTGCCAAAGAAACTTAAGCACCAGACTAATTTCTGACTCCTTCCAGGGAGCATCTAACTAGGGAAGTGGATTAACATAAGTGAAACAATCATTAAACAATAAAAAGCAGCTTATAATGAGATGTCTAATGTAGCCATATGGCTCTGAAGTAGGTTCTTGCAGGATAGTGGGTTTTTTTTTTTTTTTCCAGTATGGGTTTAACAGTATGTAACAGATGATAATTTGCAGTTTTGCTGCAACAGAAACCCGAGGCTTTGGGGCCCTGGGGCTGGTGTTTGGGAGTGAGTCTCTGAGTCAGGGAGTGAGCCTAGGCACCCACCCTCCCCCAGGCAGCTTTCTACCTGCTCCTTGGAGAATGGAGAGTGAGCAGGACTCCAGTGATGTGACCAAGCCTTTGTCTACTTGTGAAAAATGTCCATTAAGTGAGAGTGAAGTTACAAAGGCCCATTAACTGGTGTTGTGAGGAAATACACAGGAAATACAGGAAGTACGATACAGGAGAAAGGAAGGGATGAGGGCAAAACCATGAATACCTTTCTCCATTTGGGAATCAGGATCTGCTACATTAGGAGAGCTGGGAATGGGGGGATTACTATGGGGAAGAGAAATTTTATTGGGAAACTACATGGAGAAAATGGAACAAGGGGAAATGAGGACTGTATATTCTAGTATGCATTCTAGACTGCACGAACAACAGTGTAGAGCAAATCACTGCCCGTGGGCCAGATCCCATAAATAAAATTTGATTGGAACATAGCCACACCCCTCCGGTGGCTGCCTTGTGCTACGATGGCAGAGTTGAATAGTTGCAACAGACTGAATGGCCTGCAGAGCCTGAAATATTTTACTATTTAGTCCTTTACAGAAAAAGTTTGGCAGTCATTGGAGTAGAGAAAGGAAAGAACTCTGAGGGCATGGGGGCTCATCTAGAACACGTGTTCAAGTAAAGTGAGAAATGAGACAGGTCTTTGTCCTTCTGAGATGACAGTAACACTACATGCCTTTGGATGGGTTTGATTCGTTTTTGAAACACTTTCATACCCATTATGTCATTTGAGTTTACCTTTGCACAAATCCTATGAGGAAAGGATTTTCATCACAAACTTAGAGGTGGAGAAACTTAGGTGTAAAGAGGTTATCAGACTTCTTCAAGATCACATAAAGTCAGAAGGCAAACACACACTGGGGTTCATCCTGCACAATTTATAAAGCCCCTACTATGTGTCAAGTTGTAACTAGGCTCTGGGATGCCATGGTGGACAAGACAGGTGTGAGTTCTCTTCCAGAACTCACTCTAATTGAAACACAAGGCTCACTGCTCTGTAACTCCTAGGAGTAAATAAGACCTTCCCCCTCCACCACCACTGTAGGGAATGGGAGACCATGGAAGGTTCTTTTTTTTTTTTTGAGACAGAGCCTCAAGCTGTCACCCTGGATAGAGTGCTGTGGCATCACTACTCATAGCAACCTCCATTTCCTGGACTCAAGCGAGTCTCTTGCCTCCGCCTCCCAAGTAGTTGGGACTACAGGTGCCCCCCACAACGCCTGGCCATTTCTTGGTTGCAGCCGTCATTGTTGCTTGGCGGGCCCAGGCTGGATTCGAACCCGCCAGCTCAGGTGTATATGGCTGGCGCCTTAACCCGTTGAGCCACAGGCACCGAGCCCCATGGAAGGTTCTTGAACGAGTATTTACTATCTACCTCATGCTCAGTGCTACCAAGCATGAGAAGAAATACAAGTATGCTGGGCCTGGTGGCATGCACCTATAATCCCAACTCCTCTGGAGGCAGAGGCAAGAGGTTCACTTGAGGCCAGGATTTTGAAGCTGCAGTGCACGATGATCGAGTTGGCGAATAGCCATCTATTCCAGCCTGGGCAAGACCCTGTCTCTTAAAAAAAAAAAAAAGAAAAGAAAAGGATGTATGATGTAATTCTTTAAGAGCTTCAGTCTAGTTGGAAAGAAAAACTTAGAAGATTTACTGGGAGGTTCTTATAAATAGATGCATATTTAAGTACTAGATAGTGTAGTGTTAGCTTTAGATATAGGTTAGTTTTAACCTTACTGTGGCTCAGTCTCCTCTACTGTAAAATGGACCTGATAATTGTATCTTTTGTCATACATTTGAAGTGACCTAATACGTGCTAGGTGAGTAGAATAGTGCATGACCCATAATTAGATGTTATGAGGGATCATCATCATCATTTTTGTCATTGTCATTCAGGGCTCGGATCATCAGAGAGGTCTTAATAGGGGACTTCAGATGGGGGGACAGGAGTGATATGGTGAAAGTACCTGGCAGGAAGAAGAGGCTAAGTTTTTATAAGAGGCAGAGTGAAATTTTTAGCAAAAATGAGGTGCTGAGGGTGTGATGCACGTTGTGCTCAGCCCACTCCTCACCCTGGGGTCCCTACTTGGCTGTAGCATTCCTGGGACACCGGAAGCCAAAAGACTGACTCAGAGCTTCTTCTCAGAGTGTTGGGTGTACCTGGTGAGCAAAATGAAGACTTTATGTATGTCATTGGTTAGAATGCAGATTTAGCCAGTGTTTTGTTTTTGTTGTTTTAAAAATAGAATAAAGAGAACCTCAATAAAGGTTCTGCAGTAGGGCAAATCAGCTCTGTGATAGGGCCCAGACTAGCAGGGTGGGGTCCTCCTTACTTTGCTAAGAATGTATTAACAGAAACATCAGAAAATGGGCAGCGCCTGTGGCTCAGTGAATAGGGTTCCAGCCCCATATACTGACAGTGGCGAGTTCGAACCTGGCCCCGGCCAAACAAACTGCAACAAAAATATAGTTGGGCATTGTGGTGGGCCCCTATAGTCCCAGCTACTCAGGAGGCTGAGGCAAGAGAATTGCCTAAGCCCAAGAGCTGGAGGTTGCTGTGAGCAGTGACACCACAGTACTGTACCAAGGGCGACACAGTGAGACTGTCTCAAAAAAAAAAAAGTAGAAACATCAGAGAATGGCTCAGGGGAAGGGCATCTCTGCGTGAACCCAGCACTCAGCCTCTTCACTTGGCTATACCCCAATAACCTCGAGAGCTAAAAGAGGACACAACCATTTTCCAAGGCTTAGCACATGTGAGCACAAACCTATTCACCAGTTCCCTGGGTGCATTGGGAACAGCTCAGCCATCTGCCAGCAATGCCAGCGGCTTAATCAGAGCAGAATTCCCTGCCATTTGCACTGAAATGTATAAACCCCCCACGAGAGACACCTTGCAGGCCAATGCCTGTTATTTGTCAAATCATAAGGGTTTCCCCATCTGTCTCTATCTTGGGTCACCCCAAGGGGCAGCTCTATCTGCTTGGTTTTCTTCTGTGTACCCATGGACAGAGACAAATATTTCACTTTGAGGACCCGAGAATCTGACAGGTAAACAGAAAATGAGGTCTTCATCTCACCCTTGGAGCATCACTATATTATCAGTCTTGTTCAGACCACAGATACTGCCTTTTAAGTAAACCTTTGGGGCAGTATGTATTATTGGCACCAAAATGTTAAATCTGTAGGTAGATGCGGGACTCTTGAGGTCTGGAATTGTGAAGGGTCTATGTCAGTTCTTCCCAAACACTGTTGTACATTAGAATCAACTGAGAGATTTAGAAAATTCCTACGCACAGGCTGTAGCTCAGACTGATTAAATCAGAATGTCCAAGGATAAAGCCCTGGTAGCCATGCTTCTCAGGGTCCCCCAGATGATCCCTGGGCAGCCAGGTTTACGAACCACTGGTCTAGATTCTACACCACCTCCTGGGTAGGAAAAGGATCAGTGAGGCCTCATGCCTGTGGCTTGCTGGCTGATCGCCTGGCCTACTTTGAGCGGTGATTCATTCAGTCTGTGGGTCAGATCTTATCTGCCAGATTTGGTGTGAGCAGCTCCATCCCAGACCTGAGTGCTGACATTCTAAGACATACGGGGCTCCTGGCGCTCCCAGATGGACTCCCCACCCCCATCCAGAGGGCCAGGCCTCAGAATGGTGAGGTCACAGCCACTGCCTTCTGCGTCAGTCCTGGACGGCAGGGGAGCCCACAGTCCCTTGCGTCACTTCCCCATGTTTGTGGTGGGAAAAGGAGAGAATAGATGGGTTTGTCTGCTAAAGAAAAAGAGAAGAGGAAGAAAAATAAACCTTAGGATAAAGCAGCTCTAACTCTCACTGTATTCAAAACCAGGCCTTTGAAAGCCACAACACAGCTGCCTTTTCCTACAGGGAAATGGCTGTAGCTCGGTTAGAAACTATGCGAGGAGCTCTTTCAGGAGCTTCTAGACTTTTCTTTCTATCATTTAATTGTTGTTTTGTAGACAAGTATGAGAAACTATGAACCCCCAAGGAGCAACAGCCTACTTGCTTCAGAAACAAAGAGTGGAGCATATGGCAGTGTCCAGCCTGTCTTTCTGACTGGCAGCTCTCAGAGGGAAGGGAGGGTAGGGCCAGGGCCAGGTGCATCTGGTCCCACAGAGATGTGCCCAGCTGGTGGGCACCCAGGGTGGGGAGCTCCAGGAGCTGACTGAAGGGAAGAAGATTGAGAGACTCCATTTTGAGGGCCCCTGAGTTAATGGTTGACAGTGAATAAAGGCAGTCTGTGGGGTTCACACCACTTGTTACTTACCTCAGGCAAACAGGAGTCCAGAGACTGCTTCCCCCTGGGTGGCCCTTCACAGAATCAAGGTCCAGTCCCAGAGAGCCGAGCAGGCACGCAGGAAGAGGGTGGGCCCTGCCTCCTGGAGGCTGCATCCCACTGCAGAGGTTAGAAGTCCCTCCCTGCCATCTTCACAGGTGACACAGAGCCTCTGGGTCCTGACCCAGTGATCAGATCCATCCTGGATGAGCATTTCACAGGCTAGGTAACCACAGGCCTTGGTTTAGCAGCTGCTCACCCTAGCCCTGCAGTGTGGAGTTTCAGTGGTCATGGTGGGAGTGGTGGGCCAGTCCATTCAGCAGAAGAGGCCGTCCCAGGGTGGCACATGGTCAGTTGAGAAGAACAGGGGCTCCAGCCCGTAGATGGACTTGGTTCTAGTCCCTATTCAGCCACTTACTAGCTGTGACACCACAGGCATGTTTTTTCTTTGTTTCTTTTCTCTTCTTTCTTCCTTTTTTTTTTTTTTTTCACTCTGTCACCCAGGCTAGAATGCAGTGTGGCATCATGATAGCTCACTGAAGCCTCAAACTCCTGGCTTAAATGATCCTCCCACCTCAGCCTCCTGAGCAGCTGGGACTACAGGTGGGCACTACCATGTCCAGCTAATTTTTCTTATTTTTTTTGAGAGACAAGATTTTGCTATGTCAGGCTGGTCTCAAATTCCTGGCCACAAGTGATCCTCCATTTTTGGCCTCCCAAAGTGTTAGGATTATAGGCATGAGTCACCTTGCCCAGCCTGGCATGTTAATTAACCTCTCTGAACCTCAGTTTTGTAATCTGTAAAATAGGAATAACATAGGTAGTGCGTAAGAGAAGGATGTGAAAGCACCCAGCACAGTCCTGGTATCCGTGGGAGATCAGGAGCCCTGGAGCAAGAGTCCAGGGGCAACAGACAAGCCATGGAAAGATGCTATGATGAAAAAGGATGTTGGCTCCCCTCTATGCTGAGGGGTGAAGGGTGAGAGGCTGGAGCCACGCCCATGCCCGGCCACGTCAGCTCCTCTTGGCCGCCAGAGCCTGACACTGCTTGGGATCCGTGGGATTAGAAAGTGGAAGGAGGAAGTGATGGCATATTCTTCAGTGTGACAGGTCTCCCACAGATAGGCTTGCTAACAGGAGGAAGGTCAGGCCTGAGGTCTGTTGTGGGTGCCCCGTTGTGTTCCACTGGGTGATGTGTGAGGCTTAGGGTAGCTGTGGAATTCTCCAGCCGAACCCACACACCCACAGGATGGTGTCACATGCTGTCAGAGTCATCCCTCTCTGGGCCTCTGTTTCCTTGTTTGCCAAGGGAGAATCCTGTTCTAAGATCAGGCAAATTTCCAGTGGTTTTGGCCAACCTCTTCCAGCACTCTCAGACACATAGGGATGTGTGAAGACAAACCTGGGAAGTGGATGCCAGTGAACTCTGCAAAATCCAGGGGGTTGACTGAAAGGCAGAGTAGCTCGGACCCCAGAATTCACCCCTGTACTCCCTCTTCCTCCCTTCTCCTTCAGGGGACCGTACGAGAAGAAGGAATCCTGGTGTTGGAGGGAGAACAGAATAGGTCAGACCAGCCGTTTGTCTTCAGTTCTGTTCCTGCTGACTGTAGGGCGTTAGGCGAATGGCTGAACTCCTCTTAGTATTGGTGGTCTCACCTGCAAAATGGGGATAATAAGCTATCTTGGAGAGTTTGGGTTTGTGAGAAGTCAATGAAATAGTGTTTGCCGAGTACCTGGTAGAGGAGGTGCTGAGTCAATGCTGGTTGTCCCTATGGCCCAGTAGAAGAGGTTTATCTCCTCCGTTAGCTCCGCATTCCTACCAGTTTACTCATTCATTTGACTAACAGACATTTCCTCCTCCTTTTTTTTTTTTTTTTTTAATAAGACAGCGTTTCACTCTATCACCCAGGCTAGCTAGAGTGCTGTGATATCAGCCTAGCTCACAACAAACTCAAACTCCTGGGCTCAAGCCATCCTCCTGCCTCAGTCTCCTGAGTAGCTGGGACTACAGGTGCCCACTATGACACCCAGTTAATTTTTCTATTTTTAATAGAGATGAGGTCTCGATCTTGCTCAGGATGATCTCAAACTGCTAAACTCAAGCAATCCATCCGCCTCGGCCTCCCAGAGTGCTGGGATTACAGGCTTGAGCCACCATGCCCAGCCTGACATTTACTTATTTGCAAGGCACTGTGTGTAATATGGGGCCTGAACTGGTATCTGTGTGACTTTGGTCCTTTGGGTCTGGGAAGATCTCGTCTTTTCCTTCAGTATATACCAGCATCGCCTATCCACCTAACAACACCACCTTTGCTGTTACTTCCTTGAGGAAACAGACCATGGCTTGCATTTAGATTCACCACAGCTTGCATCTCCAATGGCATCTAAAGCATAGTTTCCATAGCAACCCCCCATAAGCAAATGCAGCTCTGCTCTTTGACCAGAGCCATGGTCAGTGCGCATGTGCCAGATGCTTTCTCACTGGTCTCCAGACAGACCTGTGGGGAAGGTATTGCTCCCATTTCACAGGTGAGGAAGCTGAGGCTGAGAGGTGAGTTACTTCCCCAGGAGTGGCCAGCTAGGCAGTGGTGCCACTGGGGTTTGGCCTCCCATGGTCTCACCCTGCGATCGGTTTCAGTGTGTGGGGCTAGCGCTCAATTCCTCTTGGTCGCACAGGCCTTTGGGAGCACGTGGACGTTCCCCTCCTCATTGTGAGAGCCACTGCACACCGCCCTCTCCCTGTGTCTGTTCCAGAAGGTCTGTAAGCCTGTGGAGGAGCCGCGGCGCCCGCCCACGCTGCAGGAGATCAAGCAGAAGATTGACAGCTACAACACGCGGGAGAAGAACTGCCTGGGCATGAAGCTGGTGAGCGGCCTCGCTCCTTCACCCCTCTGGTTGGCTCCTATGCATTCCTTCCGGGCTCTGTGGCGACTCCCTGGCAAGTCCCTTTCTGGCCTTCAGAGACCTGAGAGGTCATGGAGGGCTGAGAGCCTGGGCCGCCAGCAGCCTCTAAGTGCTTTAGAGAAATAGAATGGGCTTTAGAATAAGAACCAGATCCGATCTCTGCCCCTTCTACTTTATTACAGTTGAATTTGGGAAACTTTCTTTACTTCTCTGAGCTTGAATGTAAACTAAAAGATTAAATAATATATTGCTTGGCCCCCAGGGAGCCCTTGACATGGGGAATTCACAGCTCCCCTGCCTCTCCCTTGCACTGTGCAATGCTCAGAGAGGGGAGGGCGCCCAGCTTAGCATCCAGCTGGGAAAGGCCACCCTCAGTGGGGAGGGGAGAAGGTAGAAGGCTGCCCCCTGCTGGTGGCTGGTAACAACTGGCTCTCTAAGGCTTCAGCCAGTTGGGACCAGAAAACCCCGTCTTAAAGGCTGTGGGTCTTTTATAAAGAGATGCAGGAGGAAAGCCAGTGGGCTGGTTCTTCAAGGGCCTATGGAGCCTTCCTGCTTCTTCCTGGTTCAGAGATACAAACTAGAGGGCCACTCCCTCTTAGAGTGGGGACTTACTAAAGGCAATCAGTGTCTGCCTGCTGGCAGGAGGTTTTGGGACAGCCAGCCTGAGCCTCTTGAAAGGGAAAGCCACTGCAATCCCACAAATCCTCTCTGGTGGCTGGATACAGGGGGCCACACCTTACCCACTGTGGGGAAATGTATCTGTGCTCTCCAGCATTCCCAGGTCAGAGAAGCAGGAAGGAACTCAGGAAGACAGGTGGGTGCTAACTGGGGTAACAGCCTAGAGTGGCAAATATGGCAACACAAGACAGACTTTCCTGATCCCTATGATGTACCCCCTACACACACTGGCAGAGTGAAGACGGCACCTACACGGGTTTCATCAAAGTGCATTTGAAACTTCGGCGGCCGGTGACAGTGCCTGCTGGGATCCGGCCCCAGTCTATCTACGATGCCATCAAGGAAGTGAACCTGGCGGCCACCACTGACAAGCGAACGTCCTTCTACCTGCCACTCGATGCCATTAAGCAGCTCCACATCAGCAGCACTACCACGGTCAGTGAGGTCATCCAGGGGCTGCTCAAGAAGTTCATGGTCGTGGACAATCCTCAGAAATTTGCACTTTTTAAGCGGACACACAAGGATGGACAAGGTATGAGCGAGATTTCCAACCACCTCTGTCCATGCCACTTTCCAAAACCCTGCCAGCCTTGGGTGGGAGGAGTGGGCTTCTGCTGTGCCCTGGAGGTCCAGCCATCCACGTGGTACTCAGATCTATGGAAAAGTCACATGTGGAGGACTCTGGGCAGGAAGATGAGCAGCAAGCTTGACAGGGAACCTCATGCCACTCATTGTGCCCCTACTGTGTGTGTGACCTCAGGAAAACCACACCCTGGGTTCCTACTTCCTGATCTGTGCAATGGGAGGAATCCACCCACCACTTCTAATCTTTTAGGAGATGATATGAATGGAAACATGCTTTAGGCTCTGAGCACACAGGCAAGATAAAAGGTTATCGCCCCATTTACTCTTGTCGGGTTCAGTTCATGAGGTTGAAAGGACTGTGAGTATGTCTGCTTCCAGTTAGACGTACCTCACCTCAGTGCTTCCCGTTGTCCCCTATCCTTTCCTGAGAGGAACCCCCAGACTCCCTCTTGCTTTTCAGTGCTCTTCCAGAAGCTCTCCATCGCTGACTGCCCCCTCTACCTGCGCCTGCTCGCTGGGCCTGATACTGATGTCCTCAGCTTTGTGCTAAAAGAGAACGAAACTGGAGAGGTGGAGGTAGGTCTGGACCCTGACGTGCCCTGGGTGGGTGCAGGTGGGTGTTGTCTTAACTACTCGGGGTAGGTGGGGACCACACAGCAGCCTCAGGAAAATGACTGCTGAGAAAATTGAGTGGGAGTGAGCATTGGGCCCCTGGTTCATCATCTCAGCCAGGATTCTAAGTACCTTGGGGTGGCAAGTCTGGGCCTGTGTTTGGTCAGGCCTGTGGCAAGAAAAGATTTCCTGTGCTTTGTTTCTGAAAACTGAGGGTGGAGGGGGAGCAAAAAATTCCCTGTGTTCAGGCCCAAGCTGTTTTTACTCCGGGCTGGCCTGAGGCCCAGCAAGCTCCACACCAGCACTTCACTGGGAATAGATATTTTTGAGCCATCTGCCTGTCCCTTGTTCCCTCCTTCCGCCTAGGGGGGCTACCCAGTGTCCAGCCTTATCTTGAGTCTTGGCTTGTGGCCTGGTAGTAGTGACTAAGAGCAAGCGAGGGTGTCTGTGTTCAGTGCAAGCCTAGGGCTTTGAGGAGCAGTCTTGGGGTCATCATGGAAACTGAGGGATCTAGGCAGATGGGACTCAGCTCCTTCTTCCCATATATCCAGAACAGCTCTGCCTTCCATTTTCTTCATATATCGGCACCTGGCAAAGATTGTTTGGAAAAAGTATTCTACTTAGAGTGTTTGGACACTGCTGGCCCTGTGGAAGCTCACAGGACTGGAGTTTGGAGACCTGGGTTCTAGTTCCAGTTCTGCTATGTAAACTCTGTGATCACGGTTATGCCACCTTCCTTCTGTGGACTTCAGGTTTCTCGTTTATCCAGCGTGGGGCAAAAAACTAGATAAATATTAACTCTTCTGTGTTCGGAGCTTAGGAGTCCCAATCATTGGCCTCATGGGGCCTCTGCTCCTGGGTTAGCCTTCTTCCCTGACAGGCCAGCTCATCTCCAGGCAGGCCTGAACCACCCAGGTTCTCACGATCAGCTGCCCCAGCCATGGGAGGTAGATACCCAATGGCAGATAAGAAAGGGGGCTGAGAAGGGTGGAGTCATGTGCTCTGAGGTCACTTGGCTGCTGAGAGATGGGAGTCAGGCTTGAACCTGGGTCTCCTGAGACCAAGTCTTGCTTTCCTTCCCCTGTCTCTTGAGGGTCTGCATGCTGGGAGCCTGTGGTGGTTCCAGTAACACTGTTAAGATCTCAACTGCTACATAGAAACTTAAAATTATTGATTCACCAAATAAAAATGTGATTCATGGACCGGCAACTCTTGGTCATGAAATGCCAAGAATTGGGAGTTTGTTGCTGGTATGACAGACATGTAAAACCCAAGCTTTGTTCACTGCACCTGCCGATCCAGTGGCAAACTGGGTGGATCTCATGTGTAAACTGTGGGAAGGGGCACGAGCAGGCTCAGTGGGCCATCTCCACTTCTAACCTGTCTCCTCTTCTGTTTCTCCCTTACATTTCCCTGTCGCCTCACAGTGGGATGCCTTCTCTATCCCTGAACTCCAGAACTTCCTCACGATCCTGGAGAAAGAGGAGCAGGACAAAATCCAGCAAGTGCAGAAGAAGTATGACAAGTTTAGGCAGAAACTGGAGGAGGCCTTAAGAGAATCCCAGGGCAAACCTGGGTAACCGGTCCTGCTTCCTCTCCTCTCAATGCTCTCAGATTTATTTTTATTATTATTTTGCAACAGACACTTTTTTCTCAGGACACCTCTAGCGGGTACATTTGTGCCCACCCAGCAGTTCCAGCTGTGGCACAAAATCTCTTCCATGGACAAGTGTTTGTGCAGGATTGACTCCTGCTCACCCCGACGCCATCCTCCTCAACAGGCTCTGCCAAGGATCAGAACTCATGTGAATTAAACAGCTGTTAATCCTCTCACACTCTGCAAACCTTCTGGAAACCAAATAGTTGCCTCTCTTGTCACCAAACTGGAACCGATCACACCAGCCGGCAAAAGAAGAAAGATTTTAAAGCTCCATGTTCTTTCTCTGGCTTTGATTTTTCTTCAATTTCCCTTATATGCTACCTACAGTACCTTTATTTATGAGTTATAGCATATTCCTTTAGCAGGTCTGAGCTAAGCCCCTGAAAACAGGATAATACTGCTTCCAGTGGACCGTCAGCAATGCCCCAAGGTGCCTGCTGTTCATTCATAAGGGAAGTTCACGAAGCCACTGGCCCCAGAGCTCAGGGTTAAGAGAAGCTGCGGCCTGCCCTGGCCCTGGTCCTCATTGCCCAAGAGACTGTGCACATGGAAATCCAAAGGCATATAGGTCTGCGTCTGTGTGGTACTTAGTCATATCTTTGTCAACAAATTATTTCTTTATAAGTTACAAGTTGGAATTTAATATTGCCATAATCTTCTTGTGTGTCCACCAAAGGGAAACCAGCCATTTACCATTTTGAAAGTCTTCTGCTGAGTAGGGAAATCAGGCAGTAAGAGAAAGCCAAAAAGTGATGGCAGAGAACTTTGTCAAGGCTGTCTTCAAGCCTTCCCGCAGCTGATGAACAGAGGAGGGCCTGGGCTGCATGGGTTCCCCCTCAGCCCCCAGCACTGCCTCCCTCCTCCCACTGGGACTCTGGGATCTCCAGGTGCTGCCCAAGGAGTTGCCTTGATTACGAGGGGGAGCCTCCGACTTGGCCAGCTGAGAGCCCTTTCTGTTCCGAAGCGTGGGCCAGCCCCAGCCCTGCACTCAGTCTGCCCGTGGGTCTGGCTTCCCCATTGACCTCAGTGCCTTTTGTTTTCAGAGAGAGAGAGGAGCAGGGCGTATGTGCCTGAAGTTCTGCTTCTGGCGCACTTGCACCAGGAAGCGGACAACGGTGGTGTGGGAGACAAGGTCAGGAGAGCCCTCACTCTTAGTATAGGGCCAGGGTCAGGGACCTCTTCCAATCTAGGTGCCTGAGTTTTGTTCCAAGAAGTGATATGAGACCACAATGACAGGGAGGATCAGTTTCCTGACCCTCTACATTTGTACTGGCTTCTTAAATTAGTCAAACAATACCAATAAGTAGCCAGGACTGCAAAGACACTCCAATGCAGAGGAGAAGGACCTATAATCTTCAAGGCAGGGCCTCTGAGAAACCTTTTCTTTGTTGTCCCCTGCCAGTCTCTCTTGGGTTGGTTTGAGCCCACGCTTCTTCATGTAGCCTAGACGTTCCCTCCCTGACACAGGCTGAGTCCACACTGCCCCTGATCCCAGAAGGAATGCTGACCCCTTGTCATAGGAACTGTGCACAGTCTTCAGAGCTGCAAGAGCAACTCTTAAGATTTTTGTAAACCACAAAAACCCTGGTTTTCTGCCATCTCATGATCAGCCTTATCACTTCCCTCCCTTTAAAAAATCTCTTTCCCAGGCGGCGCCTGTGGCTCAAAGGAGTAGGGCACCAGCCCCATATGCCAGAGGTGGCGGGTTCAAACCCAGCCCCGGCCAAAAACCGCAAAAAAAAAAAAAAAAAAATCTGTCTCCCTGCAGTATATTAAAGGGAGCAGGTAGAGTCATTGCCCTTCCTTCCGCATGACTGTAACATTGATAGACAGCATGGCTCCTGCTGCAACCGCTGTGAATGCTGCTGAGAACCTCCCTCGAGGGGATGGCTATTTTATTTTTGAGAAGGAAAAAAAAATCATGTGTGTGTGTATATATGTATATATACATAAAAGCAAATAGCTATATATAAAGAAAAAACAGTATCTATGAAATAAAATAAATATGGGGAAATTCAGACATTATCTAAAGCACAGTTAGACCCAGTCTAAGCCTCTGAAAAAACTTATTGTATAGAGTATCCCTTCCCTCCCAGAGGTGGGTATAACTGCTGGTAGTGCCTTCTATGGTTGTGTTGCTCAGTGTGTGTTTGTTTTGAGAATATTTTCTTTTTAAATGTCTTATATGAGTTTTTAAAAAAGTAATAAAGGCTTGTTGCAAAAATGATTCGTTTTGGAAACGTCTTCCTTGAACTTATGAAAATCAGGAATTGGGGAGAATGGGTAAGAACAGAGACAATCATACTTCTTGGCAGGGTCAGATTTTCTTCTGCCAGTGAGCAGAGGAAAGAAGGCCACTGTTCAAATAATATGGGAGAAAATCATCCAAATGTGTGGACTGGAAGGCATTGCCTGGGTGACCAACTATTCTAACATCTCCATGGACTTGGAGAGTCAAAGGAACTTATTACAGAAGGAGATACTGAGTTAGAAAAAGAGAAGAGCTTTTCTAAGGGTGATGAAACACCAGGACAGGGTAATGAGGTAAGCAATGATTCTCCAATTTCTGGAACTGTTCAAAAACAAAATAGGGCTGGGCACAATGGTTCACACCTGTAGTCCCAGCATTTTGGGAGGTTTGCTTGAGACCAGGGGTTTGAGCCTAGTCTGGGCAACATAGTGAGGCCCCATCTCTACAAAAATTTAAAAATTAGCTTGGTATAATGGTACACACTTATAGTTTCAGCTACTTAGGAGGCTGAAGCAGGAGGATGTAGTGAGCTGTGATGGGGCCACCACACTCCAGCCTGGCCAACAAAGCAAGACCCTGTCTCTTAAAAAAAAAACCAAAAAAAAAAAAAACGGTGTCTCTGCAACTTCTTTAAGATCATTTCAGCTGGAAAAGAAGACTAAATGATCAAAATGCCCCTTTCACTTTAGCATTCTCAGACTTGCATCAGAGGAACAATCCCAATAATCACAGAAATAACCATATAAAAGATTTTAAAAATAAATTCCTACCTGCCTTCCAGTATTGGTCACACAGGATGCAATGAATAAGGCCCCCAAATTGAATGTCCAATGGACATTCTTACAATTACCCAAGAATGGGGCAGATCTATAACAGTTGTTCACCTAGACCTCCAAGAAGTGTATCTTTCAATGATTTTGCCAAAGCCTGCAAATAATCCTCCATTTCTGCTTTTCACTGAAACTTATTTAGTTACAATATGGGATTAATTCAAAGTTGTATGTCTGACTTTGTTATAGATTATTTGGCTTAGCACACACACAAAAGAACCTATTACACAGTCCAACTCCATTCTGCCTTTGTACATGTACCTATGCTGTTCTTACAGGGGAGAGAGAATGTGATGACTCAATGCAAATATGTCACCATCACTGGTAAAACCATTCAAAGCACAAGTCTTGACAGCACTGTCATAGCAGAATTCTAGGTCAAATCACAGTTAAGAGCAGATGTTCAATTTAGAACCAGCCCCACCTCTTACTGGCTTTGTGTCTTTAGCAGGGATTAACAAGGCAAGACACAACATCTTGGAGCCTCCAATCCCTCCAAGATTGTGCAAAGCAAATTATGCTTGTGAAAGAACTTTGTATAGTACTACATGTTATTTGTATTCACATAAGGACCATAGTTAATTACTCCTACATGTATCATACTCCCTCAGATCAGACTGGCTGGCCAAAGGTTTTTGTAATGGGATCCTGTTTGGGGTCAGTTTCTAGAGAGCTCTATCCCAGTTACATGTGTTCATGCCAGTAGAGACAAGATTAGTGAAATGAAGGAGTTTACTTTAAAGGGAAAAGGCCTATTCTGGGCCCGTAACAAAAAGGTAGTGGGCACCACATATGCATTTTCACACTTATTCTTTCTTCTTTTTCAAGCCTCAAATGGGTAATTTATGGATACTGTGGATATTTTCAAGCCTTTCTTCTCTGAGATGATAAATAAGTTATCATCTCAGAGAAGAAATTAACTGAAGTATAACTGTTATTATATGGGAAATAAATTATCATCTCAGAAGGAAATTAACTGAAGTATAATTGTTTCTTCATGGTAAAATCTAAAACCTCTTAGGGAGTTTAGCCTCTTCTTCCTTCCTGCTGTACAAGGATAGGTCTGCTCACAGAAATGACTTCCACGAACCGAGCAGGGACCACAGCAGTGGTTCTGAACCTCCTTGTTATCAAGTGATTCCTTTGGGATTTGATAAAAGCATTGCTCCCTCTCAGGAAAAATCTTGTGCACTATGTGAGAGAGTGCTTGGACTCTCTGAAGACAAACTGAAGACAACTTCATGATCCCAGGTTAAGAAGCTGGGGCCAAGGCTCGGCCCCATAGTACAGTGGTTATGGCACCAGCCACATATACCAAAGATGGCGGGCTCAAACCTGGCCTAGGCCAACTAAACAACTGCAACAACAAAAAAAAACAGCCAGGTGTTGTGGCAGGCACCTGTAGTCCCAGCTCCTTGGGAGGCTGAGGCAACAGAATCACTTAAGCCCATGAGTTTGAGGTTGCTGTGAGTTGTGACGCCACAGCACTCTATCGAGGATGACATAGTGAGACTCTGTCTCAAAAAAAAAAACAAAAAAAAAAAAACAGAAGTTGGAGCTCAAGAGGGCATTTGTTGGCTAAGCTGCTTCACTGTAAGAAAGCTATGGTGTTGGGCTGCAGCACATTTACCAGTGAGTTCAGTGTGCTGAAGTTGGGGAAGAAACACTGCCCAACAGAAACCCACGCCCTAATGTGACTTTATTGCTCCTTACTTCTATCTAACCTAAATTCTGCCACAATTTGGGATTAATTCTTCCATCTGCAGCCTTGACTGATGACAGAGAACAGCTGGGTCCTGTTTCCTATGATTAACTCTTTAGAGATGTGAAGGAACTTTTGGGCTATGAGGTTAATTAGGTAGTAGGAACAGATGAGCAAGAGGCTATGGAATATTTGGTAGAGGGGCTTTAAAACAGGAAAGACATCTGCCTGAACTTCCGAATGGGCCGTCCTGCCATGAAAGGAGGGCAGGAACGCAACCACTGAAACCACGTAGAGTGGAAAAGGCACACCACCACAGCCTTTTCTGTCAATTTAAAATGCTTCTGACTTTAGGCTCGGTGCCTGTGACTCAATGGGCTAAGGCACCAGCCACGTACACCTGAGCTGGCGGGTTCGAATCCAGCCCAGGCCCGCCAAACAACAATGACAGCTGCAACCAAAAAATGGCCAGGCGTTGTGGCGGGCGCCTGTAGTCCCAGCTACTTGGGAGGCGGAGGCAGGAGACTTGCTTGAGCCCAGGAGTTGGAGGTTGCTATGAGCTGTGATGCCACAGCACTCTATCCAGGGTGACAGCTTGAGGCTCTGTCTCAAAAAAAAAAAAAAAAAAAATGCTTCTGACTTTAAAAGTTAGTATAGCATTTTAGCTAAGTGGAGGAAACAAGAGAGAAATCATATTTAGATTAGAATAAAAATTTATTTTGGTAAAGAATTATATTTTGTATTTGCAAAAGCTGAAAATGTTCATAAAAATTACCAGCCCAGAGGTTGGATTTCCACTTGATCTGCCGCACGAAACAAAGTCACTTCTTCTTGCCAAGTTTGGGGGCCTTTTCTAGGCCTTGGATGTATTTTCGAGGGATCTGATACTCTTCTACAATCCAAAAACAGACACTACTCAGTGGGGCATGACCTTGCTCCCCTGCTGGGCTCCACTCTTCCTCTTTGCTCATTGTTACTTCTTGGCCCTGACCCATGGACACAGTGACCTCCAGCCCTCGTGGCTCCCCCACAGGGCGCTAAGAATTCCCATCACGTGATCTACTCTTTTACACCCAGCCCAAACCCGGCTTCTCAGGAAAGCCTTCTGGGTGGACCATTTGTCCCTATACCTCAAGGCTGAAATGTTTATTTCAGGAATTTTCTCAATGATAGCTGCTTTCTAGGTGTATTTCAGGCATTTACTGCTTTCTTATGAAAGCATGTGTATGACTACACTCAATCATGTGTTTGTCTGTTTTTCTCTGTGTTTCTTCTTGGCACCTCATATGGGGTTCTTCACGTAAGAGAGCTAAACTCTAGAAGTTAACTGCTAGGTACTGCCACAGGCCACAGTGTAAATTTGCTCACTGAGCACTTACTATATGCTAGGCCCTGAGGATGAAAAAAGCAAGGTTTATGCCTCTAGAAGCTTAGTATAGCAGGGAATTTGGACATTAGAAAAAAATTAGCCAAGCAGCGCCTATAGCTCAGTCGGCAAGGGTAGCGGCCACATACACCTAGGGTGGCAGGTTTAAACCGGGCCAGGTCTGCTAAGCAACAATGACAACTGCTGACAACAGAAAAATAGCCAGGCGTTGTCGTGGGCACCTGTAGTTCCAGCTACTTGGGAGGCTAAGGCAAGAGAATCGCTTAAGCCCAAGAGCTGGAGGTTGCTGTGGCTATGGTGCCACGGCTCTCTACCCAGGGTGACAGCTTGAGACTCTGTCTCTAAACAATAACAACAAAAACCCACAACTGGAAAGGTTACATCAACACTTTTTAAAATGCTAATTTGGGGACACAGGTCATGCTCTGGGCATGAGCTGGGCCAATGAGCTTTTAAGGTGAGGCAGATTCGGGTTGTGGGAAGGCACAGTAGGCAAGAGGACAGCCCAGGTGAAAGCACACAGCTGTGGACATGGCACGGCGTATCAGGGACAGCAAGCACACGGCACAGCGGATGCCTGGGATGGGGTGCTGGAGCTGCCAGAAAGACAGCGGGGAAGACGCGCTCAGGCTAGCAGGCTATAGTTTATTCTGAAGGCATGGAGGAGGTAGACAAAGTTTTTTAGATTCCTGTCATTGTGTCTTTAAAAAAAAAAAAGAAAAAAGGTTATTTTTGTGGGGTACATGGCTCATGCCTGTAATCCTAGCACTCTGGGAAGCTGAGGACGGTGGATTGCTGGAGCTCAGGAGTTCAAGGCCAACCTGAGCAAGAGTGAGACCCCATCTCTACTAAAAAAACAGAAAAAACTAGCTGGACATTTTGGTAGGCACCTGTAGTCCTACCTACGTGGGAGGCTAAGGCAAGAAAATCTCTTGAGCCCAGGAGTTTGAGGTTGCTGTGAGCCACAGCACTCTAACCTGGGGCAACAGAGTGAGACTATAAATAAAATAAATAAGAAAAAAAAAGAAAATTTTTTAGAGGGGAGTGATGTGATTGTATTTGTTCAAGAAAGCTGATCAGGCAGAGTTGTGGAAGCTGGTTTGAAGTGAAGACAAACTGAAGGCTAGGTGACCCAGAGTTAGCAGAAAGGACTTGGAATCTAAAAACACCACAAGTTCAGCTATAGTACTCAAGAGTCAGATGACCTCAGGGCAAGGCACTGAACCTCTCTGTACCTCAGTTTCCTCATCTGCAAAACAGATAACAGTTCTGCAACATCATTATGATTAGGAGAGATCCCTGCAAAGAGCCCAACTAGATTCCTGGGATAGTGCTCAATAAATGTTTTATAAAAGGGGAAGACCAGGAAGAAAGCTATTAGTATGGTGGAGAGAACACTGAATTTGAAAGGGCTAAATGATCTGGTTCAAACACTGGTTCCACCTCTTCCTAGTTGCTAAAAAACTATGGGGAGGTGTGTGTGTGTGTGTGTGTGTAGTTATTATATAACCAGACCAAGGTGAGTAAGCCGGGAGACCTTTGCCAAGCTAGACCCATGCTTCTGCTCTTCAGAGGGGATGCTCACCACGCAACAGCCAGTTGAGGTGGTGGATCTGGTTTCCCTGGATCTGCACCTGCAGGCTGTCCTTGGCCCCAGGGGCAGAAGTGATGGTGGTGCTAGCCTGGCATCGCTGCTGGAGGATGGTAGCCACTGAGCAAGGATCTAGACCATAGGTCTCCAAGTTCCGGACCACAGTCACCTGGGAGGTCAGTGGGGAAAGAAGACCAATGGTAGTGGCAACCCAACTGCATGGCTTCCCCCTGAGGGGTGGGAGCCTCAGCAGTCTCATCACCCCTGAACTCTATCATAGGTCACCATCTCTATAACCGTGGAATCTTTTATCCACCAACTTATTTTTGTGCTTCTAAATAGATTCTACCCCATCCTATAATGTGTTATATATTTAGTGGGATAGATAATTTCTATTATAGGCAGCCAAAATAGCTCAGTTGGGAGACCATTAGACTCCAGATAATCTCTATCCTACATAACATATACTTTTTAAAAATATTATGGAGAAGTTATAAATCCAAGTAGGACAGTATAATGAACCCTCACATACTTACCACTAGTTTCAACCATTATCAACTCATGGCCAACCTTGATTCATCTATACCCCCACCTACTCCCTACTCCTGTATTACTTTAAAGCAAATCCCTCCAGACATCAGATCATTTCATCTGTAAATATTTCAGTATATATCTCCAAAAGATAAGGCTCTTTTTAACACTAAAACAAACCATCATCATACTTAAAAATAAATTACTAATAATTCCTTAATATCAAGTATCTAGTTAATAATACATTCATTTTTCTATTATTCACCAACTTTGCAAATGACAAGTATGTAGTTTTCTAATACTTTAAAAAAATTGTAATTCTCTGCTTGTTGCTATAAAACAAGTTCTCTCTCATTCATGACTACAGATGGTAAAGTGTGTTGCTGTCAGGGTAGCTGGGAAAAGCTGCTATTAATAAAGTTTATAAAAGTTCCAAATAACTTTAAGCTTGTCAAGGGGCTCCAGATCCAAAGAATTTTAGAATCAATAACTCACTATTTCATTTTTGGACAATTCTAATTATTATTAATAGAAAATTAGTGTTTAAATAAATTAATATAAATTGCTTAGTAAGGTATCTGGCACATAATTAAACAATAAATAGTGTCTATTTCTAATTATTATTAAATTTATCATGACTAGGTCTCATTTATTGAATGCTGATATGCCCAGTACTATTCTAAGTGCTTCACCCATATACATTCCTTCATTTGATCCTCACAGTAGGTACTATCCCCATTTCTCATCTAATAAAACTCACACAAAAAAAGATTAACGTGCTCAAGGTCAAGGCTACATTTGAAGCCAGGTCTAATTCCAAAGCCCATACTCCTAACCAAATACTAGTAGAAAGTTCTTTATTGTGAACTCAAGTTTGTCTTCTTCAGACTTCCCAAGAATCTTACTTCTGTGCTCCTTTTTCAAAGCACATTTCACATATTTGAGGACAGATATAATTGCTTCTCTACAACTTTGTGTTGTCAAGCTAAACACTCAGTTCTTTCAATAATTTTTTACAAGTTATTTTCATTGAGCAACACCCAAGAGGTTAAAATAATACATAAGAGTTGAAAGACCATAACATAGCTCTAAGAAAAAAATAAAAATAAAATCTGTTTACTTTTGGAACCAGGCTCTATCAAGTTTCCTAGCACAAAATCCTGAGGACAGTAAGTGAAGGGGTCGGTTTTACCTGTTTTGTATGGGGCCCAGTCCAGGCACATAAACACGGGTATTTCATAAATAATCTTTGAGGTGTTTGAGACCAACCCCCAAACCTCCAATCATAGTAGGGAGACCAGAACTTGGCAGGGACATTAAATCACTATCCTCAAACACTATGTCTTTTTAAAATTACCTTTTTATTAGAAGCTCTCTGTGCTAGGGTGATGTCAATTGGACAGATTTTCCCTTTCTTCACAATGGGCTCTTGTCCGGGAAAGATCACTTGATAGGCAGGTTGTAATTTTTCCAAACATCTGAAATGGGAGTTATGAGGTGTAAACTGACAAAGCCAACAGAAGCCGTTTCCTCATACTCCACTACCAGCAGGCAGTTGGGTGTGAGCCGATCTTAAAGGGTAGTGATTTGAAACCTTGGCTGTACATTAGAATCACCTAGAAAGCTGTATCAGTATCTCTGACCAGGAATACATACTTTCAAAAGCTCCCTAAAGTGCAGCCAAGGTTGAGACCCACTGATCCTGGAAACTGTCCACTGGCCTGGCCCTCTGAGAACCTGCCCAGTCCATTTCATGGAGGTTACTATCTCTCTTAAGAATGTGCCTTTCCCAGCCTATTGCCTCCAAGGGTTGCTTCCCATCTCTGACATGTTTTACAGTAAACATACCTTTACCCCAAGGAATTTCTACCTTTTATCTAACCAAATCTTCTCTTGCTATCACATATATCAGGATTAACAAACTTTTTTTATGGGCGACGCCTGTGGCTCAATGGGTAGGACACCGGCCCCATATACCGAGGGTGGCAGGTTCAAACCTGGCCCCAGCCAAACTGCAACAAAAAAACAGTCGGGCATTCTGGGGGGCACCTGTAGTCCCACCTACTCGGGAGGCTGAGACAAGAGCATCACCTAAGCCTAAGAGTTGGAGGTTGCTGTGAGCTGTGACGCCACAGCACTCTACCAAGGGCGATGAAGTGAGACTCTTGTCTCAAAAAAAAAAAACAAAGTTTTTTTATAAAGGGCTAAGCAATAAATATTTTAGATTTTGTAGCACATCTGGTCTCTGTTACAACTACTCAATTCTGCTATTATAGTACAAAAACAGCCATCAGACAACACATAAATGGGTATGCTGTGTTCCAATGGGCTGGGCACCTGGAGCTCAGCAGCTAAGGCGCCAGTCACATACACTGGAGCTGGTGGATTCAAACCAGCCCAGGTCTGCCAAACAACAATGACAACTACAACCAAAAAATAGCCAGGCATTGTGGTGAGCGCCTGTAGTCCCAGCTACTCAGGAGGTTGAGGGAAGAGAATCACTTAAGCCCAGGAGTTTGAGGTTGCTGTGAGCTGTGATGTGACTGTATTCTACCCAGGGCGACACAGTAAGACTCTGTCTCAAAAAAAAAAAAGAATCTTTCCTTTAAGGGAAAAAAATCTTTCCTTTGAAGACTTTTTAAGAAAATTCCCTCTAACCTTCTCTTATTTCTAAATCTTATTGAAGTTCTTATTTTTTAATTAATTTTTCTTTTCTTTCTTCTTCCCAAATTCTCCTATATTGTTCAAATTGTTCTAAAGACTCTTCACATCAGAATTACTCAGCCTGTGTTTATGTAGACTGACAAGGTATAAACTACAGAAAGAAAGTTAGAAACTAAGACAGTGACAATATTAAAGTTCAATGTGACAGACACTAAGGGCAGGGGACAGAAAAGTTGAGAGGGCCTGCTAATGCCTGTTACCTGGTCAAGAGACTGTCCCATGGAAGCTTCATGACTGTGTGCTGTTCATTTCTCTCTAAGATGCAGTCACATAGGATGGAATCCAATTTTACAAGGCTAAAGAGAAAGAAGAGGTAATAAAGAAACCCCAGACCCAAGGGCAAACTCAGGATTCATCTCTTGTATGAATGGTCATCCAGGATACAAATCAATTATGGGACCACAGTCCACCAGGCAACGTACCTTATGGATACTTTCCTAGGAGGAGAAGCAGGTAGCAGAAGGGAAAGTGGGGTGGGATAAATCTAAAGACCAGAATTCTTAGTTTAGCACTGCTAACTATGTGACCATAGCTTTCTGGGGCTTACTTTCATAGTCAGCTAATAAGGAAGAAAGACAGGAAGAGGTAGGGATCTTGAAGATGAGGGCATTAAATTAGGCTGGTAGGTACCAACATTTTTGATCATAATGATGTCTTTTTAAAGAAAACAAAACGATTGAACTCTCTCCATCTGGGAGTTTGCCACCTGTACCCAGTTATTAAGGAAACAATACCATGATGGGTACACACATTGGACAAAAGGAAGCAATTCTACCCTACAATAGCAGAATAGGGTGACAATAGTTAACAACAATGTACTGTTATTTCAAAACAGCTAGAAGAGAGGACTTGAAATGTTCCCAACACACAGAGGTGATAAATGATATACTAGAGGTGATGGTTACCCACACTGACTTGATCATTACACATTTTATCAAAATATCACATGTGCCCCATAAAAATATCATGGATCAATTTAAAGAAAATACCAAAAAGCCATGATGCTTCAGCAAATATTTTTTAAGTCTGCATTTACTCTCCACAAAAGTCCCTTAAATATCACTGGTGAAGGTTAAGTGACATAATTACTCAGTCTACAGTTGATGTTTACAGCTTATATGGGTCTGAATACCCCAGACATTAACTCTATGAGGTCACAGCCCATGGTTTGGAAACCAATGGTCTTGGTTATTTCTGAGATGCTGTGACTTTCTTCTATACTTCATCCCAGACATCCTCCCCAAATACATCTATGTCTGCTAAAGATGGATACCCAATAGGGCAGGGCTAGTTCTGCTCCTCGTCCACTCACTTTTTGTTGTCTCCATCAACCAGGTCGTTTTTCTTGGCGTAGTTAATGACGACGGTTCGGACCTCACTGCCCTCCAGAACACTCCCCTTCCTAGGTGAGGAGTGACCAGGGGGTTAGTTCATGCTGCACCAGGACACAAACTGCAACACTCAGACTCAGGCCCTGCTGAGCAGGGAGCTCTCCTCAGCTTTTCACTTTCTTTTCTTCCCTTTTCCTGACTGAGACGAGCATGACTGTGTGAAGAATAATCACGGGTAGAAAAGGGAGAGACTTCCTCTCTCGATCATTTAGTCCAGAGAAATTTCCCCAGGGAAAGAGGTATGAAGCTGGATTTGGGAGAAAGGGAGAATGAGGCAGAGCAGGTTTGCCAGTCACAGAAGAGCACTACTCAGGTTGAGAGGGACTGGAGGCCAGAACACCAGGCAGGCGGAGAAGGGCTGCTCTCCAAAAACTCACTTGTGGCCAGACTCCTGGAAGAGCAGGGTCATGCTGGCTGGGACACAGTAGAGGGATTTTATATCTGGAGGGTGATAGGGCTGTTCCCTGCTACCCTCCTGGATAGTCTGAGAGGTCGGGGAGGGCTCGGGCATGACGAAAGATGTGATCCTAAACCCAGCAGAAGGAAAGAAAAGAACACATTTTATACTAGTGTCTTGGCAGTCCCCAGTCTGTAGCCCAGGTGCCCTGAGGCCAGCTAGACTCTAGTGACCGGGCCCCCTGCACTCACCTTGGGTGTTTCCAGTCCACAGCCACAATGCTCTCCACCCCTTTGCTCAGCTCCTTCACCTGTATAATCTGCTCCTGCTGCATTTGCTGCAGGAACTTAGAGAGCTAAGGGAGAGAGGGCCAGTGGTAGGGGACTTCATGATTCCACACACATACTGCGCACCTAGGCTATGCCAGACCAAGACAGGCAGGAACTGTGCCCTCATCAAAGTAGGAACTGGGAGGCCCCCACCCTGAGGGCCAGGGAGCAAGAAGCTGCTAGCCACTAACTGGGGAAGACCCTCAGAACTCAAATCAGACATGAAGGGGCCAAAGGCGGGAGGAGTGGGTGCCACCAACAGCCACAGCTCAGGGAGAGTTTCTTTTTCCCCCTTATACCTGAAATCAAAACACTTAATTCTTTAGTTGCAGCCCTGTACACAGGGCTTCCCTGGTGTCATGTGCGGCTCATGTCACGTGTGCCCCTACACAACTCTGTGCGGGCATGCAGAGAAAATGCCTGCTTACCTTTTTGTAGCTTGACTTCTTTATGTCCAGTTGTCGTCCTTCAGGGCTGATGGCAGATGGAAAAGGCAAGTCAAGCTGACGGGCAGTAGCAGCGGACCTGCCTGACACTGAGAGGACCGCCTTTTCCCTCAGCCTGCCCCCCCCAACCACAGAGGGATACAGACTGGGACTCCAAGTCAGTGCCGTCCGCACAACTTCCCAGAAAGGTGAAATGCTTTCTATCCATGCGGTCTAACGCGGTAGCCACTAGCCACATGCCATTATTAAGCACACGAAAAGAGACTAATGGGACCCAGGACCTGAATTTAAATTTTATTTACCTTTAATTAATTTAAATTTAAAATAGCCACATGTGGCTGATGGGTACTGTATTGCATACAACTTTAGATCCTCTTAGACTAGACAACCTTCTGTGGCCTCAAAAGTGCCACTTCAAGGTGAACCCTTCCAACATCAAGCTGACCCTGCATGCAGCAAGGCCTATAGCAGGGTTTAGCAAATAACATTCTGGGGACAAATCCAGCCACCTTCATCACTTATCCTCTGTCTGTGTAGTCACACTAGGACTACTATAGCAGAGGTGAATAGCTACAACAGAGATGGTATGGCCTGCTATGCAGAAAACGTTTACTACCTGGACCCATACAGAAAGTTCACTGGCCCCTGCTCTACACCAATTAGTTTTGACAGGAAGGTTCCTAATTAAAAACTGTAAATTTGTTTCCTCTCCCCATAACTTACATCTTCTCTCAAAATGTGACATGCAAGAGCAGTGGGATTCTTAGGGAGGCCCTCTAAAGCCCACTCCAGTTTAAGTAGTTCTGTCTTAGAGAATATTCTACGACTCCTTTGCCAGCTACTTGTAACCCTGAAAGGTCAGGACAAATTACCAAGTATCCCACCACATACTCCAGACTTGTAATATGATGCCTTAAAGAAGCTGGTGTGTAAATGGGAAGTGATTACATTGAAAGCTACTGTTTTAAACATCAGAGCAAGATTCTCAAAAAAGAAAGAAGTTCAATCTCAAGGTAAAAATCAACAAGCAAACCTCTTGATATTTATCGAGTACTTATTATGTGTCAGGCTACTTAATCTTTACAGTAACCCTGTGATTAAGGCTCAGAGAAGCCTGAAATCTAGTAGTTGAAATCTCCCTTGCTCAGACACTCCAGTTCAGCCCAGATGGCTCTGTCTTTAAAGTCCAGGTTCCACCCACATGTAACACCACCTCCCTAGAGGCTCCTGCTCTCAATGGGGTAAGGGTTCACACCAATTCTTCCTCCTAATAAAATAATCTGGACCACCTACTTGTCAGAAGCCTGAGGGGCTGAATGCTCCAAAAAGAGCCTCCTGACAGAGAGGCCACCTCTGGGACACTTCCTGTACTGGACATGCTGCCCCATTCATCACAGACACCCTAGTACCACCACAGCAGAGGCAGTGTTCAGAGAATGTTGGCAATGTTAATTTTCCATTTCCTCAACATCCTTTCACTAGCTAAATTTAAGTTTTTTTTCTTTGCTTCTTCTTTTGTTTTTTGTTTTATTTTGAGACAGAGTCTCACTCTGTTGTCCTGAGTAGAGTGCCACAGCATCACAGCTCACAGCAACCTCAAACTCCTGGAATCTATCAATCCTCTTGCCTCAGCCTCCTCAGTAACTGGGATCCTCAGCCCACCCCCACGTTCCGGCTATTTTTAGACATGGGGTTTCTCGTTGGCTTAGGTTTGTCTGGAATTCCTGAACTCAGGCAATCCACCTGCCTCTGCCTCCCAGATAGCTAGGATTATAGGCATGACCCACTGAACCCGGCCTAAAATTTTAGTTTTTAAAACCCAGGACCTAATTCATTTTCCAGATTAGTCTTCCATACCATAACCCTCAACTGGCTTCCCAGCGGCCCTGTCCTGTCCTACTGCCAAGAAAGAAGAGTGAGACCTAGTCCCCAGGCTTTTGCCTTCCATACCAGCAGGAGAACATGTGGCTGCCGAGGAAAGTGCTGGTCAGTAAAGGGATGTCAGTCTTTTTGACTCGGCACTTCAAAGCATGCAAGAAACATTGCTGTAGTAATTCATCCATTTGCTCTGCAAGAAAAAGACAAGAACAACATCCTTCCTGAGGGATACAGAATGCTAGGGAATAACTCCGTAGCTCTATTCCCACCTTACCCCCTTGGCTCTGAAAAGGGGCCCATTCCCAGGCACCAGAGTTCCCAGAGTCTTTTGAGCATTGAACCTTTAAAGAGGGTTGACCCCAAGGAAGGAGTCAAGCTACTAAGTCCTACAAAGCCAGGAACATTCACAAAGACAAGTCAGAGCCAGATGACACCCTAAAGCAGTGATTTTTAATAGGTGTGCAATGAAAGTGTTTAAAGATCATTAAAGCATATTTTTTTAACTTTTTCTTTTGATCAATATAATTTAAATGTGCTGAGAAATATTAACTATAGGTTCAAGTGTGCCAGGAAGAACAAAAGGCTAAAAAACATTGCCCTAGAGGGCTCTGCCGCTGGAAACAGTTCAAATGCCAGGGCAGACTGGCACCGAGAGACATGACTTATGCAGAAAGGACGTCAATATGTCAAAGGGCTGCACACCACCCTCACAGAAATAAAGGCTTTCCCTCCTCTCTTGGAGCTTCAGGGCCACTGTAATCAGAAGTGGGGTGGAGCACACTGGGCTCCTAAATTGAGAGGGGGGGTGGAGACAGGCCCTTCTACTCCCAGAGTTCTACCTTGAAGGCTTTTGCTGTCTGTGGAGCTCTGGTTCAGGCCTCCAGTACTGGTGTCTTCTGAGGCTTCTGAGAGGGGCTTCTCCCCACACGCCTGATGAACTTCCCCATTTGCCACCTCCTCTCCCTCCAGGGTCAGGTGCCCCATGTCTTTCTGCAGGGTGGGATTCACCTGGACAGATCCCTTCTCTTCTCTGAGATCTGTGGGATCCTGGGCCCGTGGAGCAATGGAAGGTGGAGAGGACTTGTCTCCAGACCGCCTGGAAAAATCTCATGTCAGAAACACCAAGCAACAGCCATGACACTCTCTAACCCCAGTCAGTGAAAAGTCAGCGGGGAGTTTAGAGAGAGCAAGAGCTGACAAGCAGGAATGTCCAGGACAGAGCAGAGAGCCGATGCTCTTGTCTCAACCCTATTTTCAATTCTGGGCCTAGAAAATCCATGCCTCAGTTTCCTCAATTCTGAAATGGGAACGGTAAGTCTTGCCTTCTCCTTATCCCAAAAGAATAATAGACATCCCAAGACAGAGAAAGATTAAAGAAAAAGCATCTTAAGAGAAGGCCCTCAAAATCTTCCCTTCATATGAGTTAATAATAAAATCATTTTGAATAAAATAACATTAAGATCGAAAACGTATCTGAAGTACCAGTTTAGTGAAATACAAACGCAGAGCTCCACTGCACACAAAAAAACTGCTTTAGGACTGCAACATCAGTGGCTTCTGTAGTAAATCAAATGCAATCTCACTTGCAAAGTAGAGACTACCACGGTTTTATACCACTAGGCCATAGGACGACAGGATAAAAAGCAATGCCACCTAACAGAGGATGCGGAGAGGTAAAAAGCTTTATCTTGGACATGAATACAGAGATCATACTAAGTTATAACTAATAGCTATAGTAAGCATTATTAGTACTTTTAACAGTAAGGCCAAAGGGTATGTTTAGGCTATTCTGATCAGGTAAATAACATAATGGCCGAAGCTGATAAAACAACTTAGACCATACGACTGTGATTGCTGTTGCCTGGACTGACAGAAAACAAATTGCTAGGAAAACATCAGTCATCAGCTCTCAAATATCTGCTATTTTTTTAGGCCAGTGAGACTGTGCTTGGCCAATACCTATAAAATGAATAACTCTAAGACTGGGCTAGAAAATATAAGGATGAATCTATACTGATAGATCACAACACTTGGCTTAAAGACCAGGGTACTTGGCTTTTGAGGAAAGCACTAGTAACTATTTTGGTAAAATGACAAGAAAATAACAAGATAATGAATTGGTATCTGGTTCAAGCAAACACCTGCTACAGTCAGAAAGCATTACTTCCAAAAATGAGGAGTCTGAAACGTGAAATTTGAATAACATGAATTTAGTCAGATTATCATCCAGGTGCCTGAGGATGTACCTGCTTTGATTAGGATTCAGAAGTCCTCACCACTGGGCCAGCCGATGCCTAAAATGTGTATGGTAGATGAGGCCGACTAACCAGAGCTATAAAAAATTGAATATCACCGTACTCAAGGGCAGAGTAGACAATTCCTAAGGTCTTCTTTCAGGTCTAGGATTCTGTTAATTCACCCCCCAAATAATCACAGTTCTAATTTCTTGTTCAAACAGAGAAAAGAATTATTTTCTCTAAATTTGGCAAGGAAATGAAAGTCTGGGGTTAGCAACTTGCCCAAGAACATGGCTGGGACCAATACTCTCACTTCTGAATCTCGGGCCCCCACGCTCTCTCCACCTATCAATGGAAAAAACACTGTACCCACCACAAATGGTCCTGGTAAGTGTGGAGCACAGAGAAGCCCCTTCCCTTCAGGCCTGAAGTCAGCATCTCAGCTGTGGACATGGTAGCAACTCCAATTGCTACCGGGGCTCTAAGAAGGAAGCCAGAGAAAGGGTCAGAGAAAGTCTACTAGAGAGTACATGTTAGGGCCATCTTTCCACATGGGTGGTAAAAGCACCAGTTACCAATCTGAAGATCCTCTTGTATCATAAAACTAACCTCAGTCCAGTTTCAGTTTGCTTTAGACTACCTACTTTAGATTATCTACAGATATTATTTCCAAAAATCTCCTAACCAAACATTATCCTTCTGTAGAAGTGACTCCTCTCCTGATGTTATCACTGCCTTTGTTTTATTTATTACTCTTATAAATTAAACCCAGGCAGGACACGGAAGGGTATTTATAGTTCCCTTTCTTTAATTCCAAAAAGTATTTATCTCCTCTACTTTAAAGAAGTCATAGCCATCCTATAGGGAAGGTCAGAGGGGAAACAATTCATATGCCATAAAAGAGGTTGAAGGAGGCCACAGGGGAGAGAGAAGAGATAAATAGTGGAGCCAGCCAGAGAGGTTGCCTCTGCGCTGGCTCCTTATAACAGGGCTTGCTCTGTGTAACTACATATCTAAGAAATGGGTACTTCTGGGACATCAGAAACCACCACATCACAGGAACTACAAAAACTCCCAAAGCCCAGATGAGAAATCTCTGTCATCCAGTGTTACTCAAGCATTGAGTACATGCTACCTGTGGGATAGGTGATCAGCTGGGTAACAGTGGGGAAGTACATAGGTAAGGTAGCCAGGATTCCAGGGAGAAGATTCAAAGGCTGAGTTCCCAACACTTGAACTTAAAAATTTTTTCACTAAACCTGGTGGCTCCATTTACCACATATATAGTACTTGAATTATGAACAAGATAGATTCTATAATTTGTTCTTAAGTTGAATTTGTATGTAAGTTGGAACAGGTACATTTCCCTATGACTTATAACTTCCATTTGTAAGTGCAAGTCGTACCTCAGTGACTCAGGAACTGTCTGTACCGATACATCAGTTCCTACCATAGTAATTTTGAATATAGCTTCTTTCTCATTTCTTTCTTTCTTTCTTTCTTTTCTGTTGTTGTTCTACATTCTGGAGTTATTCTTTTCTATTTCTCAAAAGAGGGTTTTTTTCCTTCCACCCCTAAAAACTTGTTTCCTTCCACTCTAGTCTCGAACGTGACTTATATTTTTAACAATGCCCTGCTCCCCCTGCCGCCCATACACTTAACCTGTGCCACAAATCATACCCAGCTATACTCTGAAAGCTAAATTGAGTATAGGGCTAAATACCAATTTACACAGTTTCTTCCTATCCTGGATAGAATATGGGGGGGAAAGTAACAATGCCACCATTCTTTTCAACTGTAATTTTGTCACAGGGAAATAAGATTCTAGGTACTTTGGTTGCAAAAGGTTCCGGGAAAATAGAAGAATGTAAGTAGCAAAAATAAGACCTTTAAAGACTGACCCTTCCGGCTGGGCGCCTGTGGCTCAGCGGGCTAAGGCGCCAGCCACGTACACCTGAGTTGGCGGGTTCAAATCCAGCCCGGGCCCGCCAAACAACAATGACGGCTGCAACCAAAAAATGGCCAGGGCGTTGTGGCGGGCGCCTGTAGTCCCAGCTACTTGGGAGGCGGAGGCAAGAGACTCGCTCGAGCCTAGGAATTGGAGGTTGCTGTGAGCTGTGATGCCACAGCCCTCTATCCAGGGTGACAGCATTAGGCTCTATCTCAAAAAAAAAAAAAAAAAAAAAAAAAAAGACTGACCCCTTCTATGCCTACAATCTCTTTCTCATCTCTCAAAGAAGCAATGATTAAAATAATGAGATGTCATTTTTCATTCACTAGGAAGACACAAATGAAAATGATCCACCATATCCAGTCATGGTAAGAGTATAGGGAAACATGCTCCATATATGCTGTCAGCAGAAGTGAAAACTGGTAATAGCTTTTTTGTAGAGAAACAGAAAACACACATGATTTTCAGTCTACCAGTTTTGCATTTTAGTATCTTCTCTAGAAAAATATTGATATTGATGTCCCTAGTGGCATCAGTAACATATTGTTATAGAGACAAATTGGAGGCAACCTCAGTGTCCTCCAGGATAGGACTTCTTCCATTACTACATAGCAAGTATAAAAATTCAGCAGATATGTGTGTACTGACATGAAAAATGCCCATACTATATTAAGTGAAAAAATAATACAAATATGACTTGATTTGTTTGTATTTTTAAACACACATACCCAAACCATATAGTATTTTTATACACATATGTATATATGCGTTCAAGAAGGGCAATGAGTGGCTGAGCGTCGTGGCGCATGCCTGTAATCGTAGCACTCTGGGAGGTAAAGGTGGGTGGATTGCTTGAGTTTACAAGTTTGAGACCAGCCTGAGCAAGAGCAAGCCCCATCTCTACTAAAAATAGAAAACTTAGCCAGAGGCCAGGAGCGGTGGCTCACGCTTGTAACCCTAGCACTCTGGAGGCCATGGCAGATGGATCTCTTGAGCTCAGGAGTTTGAGACCAGCCTGAATAAGAGTGAGACCCTGTCTCTAAAAATAGGCAGGCATTGGGATAGGCGTCTGTAGTCCCAACTACTTGGGCTGAGGTAAGAGGATCACTTGAACCCAAGAGTTTGAGGTTGCTGTGAACTATGATGCCATGACACTCTACTGAACATGACAAAGTGACATTCTGTCTCAAAAAACAAAAAAAGAAAGAAAACTTAGCCAGGCGTTGTGGCAGGTGCCTGTAGTCCCAGGTACTTAGGAGGCTGAGGCAAGAGGATCCTTTGAGACCAGGAGTTTAAGGCTGTTGTAAGCTATGACGCCACGGCACTCTAACCATGGCATGGAGTGAAACTCTGTCTCCCAAAAACAAAAAAATAAAAGGGCAATGAGGATACACATCAAAATGATATGGGTACTTCTAAGAGAAAACGATTGTGGTGTAAGGGGGATTTTAATTTTTTAAAGTTGTTTACACAATGACTTCCTAATTTGTTTTAAAAAAAAAGCAGGGGGTGATATTTGAACAACTCTGTAAATACTAAAAATAACTGAAATATACATTTTTAAGAGAAGAATTTTATGGTATATTAACTGTCTCTCAATAGTTATTAAAATAATTAAAATATGAGGCTGATGATTTTGGTATTAGGGGAAAGGTACGAGGGTGATAAAAGACAGGGAAAAATCAAATACATGTTACAGAGAGGAGACTAAGAAGACATAACATCTAAATGCAATGTGGTATCCTAGTCTGGATCCTTGAACCAAAAAAAAAGACATTAACGGAAAATACAAATAAAGTCTGTAGTTTAGTTAGCAGTATTGTACCAATGTTAATTCTTTAGTTGTTATAACCATATTGTGATTCTCTAAGATATTACTATTAGAAGAAGCTGGGGTAAAGAGTAAATCAGAGCTCTCCTATCTTTGCAACTCTCCTAATAATCTAAAATTATTTTTTTTTTAATTAAAAAAAAGCATCGGCAGCAGCATGTACACTCAGCCTAGATGCATGTGCCCTCCCAAGAGGTTCAGACTCACTGAGATTCACCAATGGCCTATCTCTGCTGCTTCTTTCAAAAAAACCTTTCTTTTTTCTTTCTTTTAGACAGGGTCTTACTCTGTTACCCGGGCTAGACTTCAATGGCACAATCATAGCTCACTGCAGCCTCTAACTCTTGGACTCAAGGGATCCTCCTGCCTCAGCCTCCTGAGTAGCCAGGAATACAGGCATGTACCACCATGCCAGCTATTTTTTTTCATGCCCACTAATTTTTTAAATTTGTTATATGGGGAATGGGGTCTCACTATGTTGCCCAGGCTGGGCTTGAACTCCCGGCCTGAAGCGATCCTCCTGCCGTAGCCCCCCAAAGTGCTGGGAGTACATGTGTGAACCACACTACGCCCAACCAGAAGAACCTATTTTTAATCCAATCTTTTGTCTGTATGCTTTGGAAGTTATCATTCCCTTCCAATCCCCTTTTCCCCTAAGTTTTCCCCCACCCCCGAAAAGACACAGCCGCCTGGCACAGTACCTGTTCCCCACCAAGGCAATGGCACAGAGGTCCCCTTTCTGTACCTGTGGCAGACCAGCAGGGGGTACGAATAGTCCTGGCAGCATCAAATCTGTAGCAAACAAAAAAAAGCATCCATCTAATTCCATATTTCGCCTCACCATTTATTACTCACCTGACAAAGAAACATGTTATCATAATAAAAATGAAAAATGACAATTTAAGTTATCAGGCCTTTTCCCTTTAGGGGACTAGTGGTTAAACGGAAGCTCCAGGCTGGGTATTCTATACCACGATCTTGTCCTGGTTTCCTAAATTCAGCTTATTGACTTCAAGTATAGTATAGGGCAGTTCGCAAAGCACTTTCATATAATTTATCTTATTTAAGCCCTACAGGGTCGAGAGGCCCAGAGGGCTCATGGAATCAGTCAAGTGAGAGATGTAACACACACACAGGGAAAATTCCATTTTTCAACCACATGAACACACAAAATGGGTAAATGTATTAAATCAGTAGGCCTTTATTAAGTAGATTTCAATCAATAGCCAGAATATAGAAAAATCCTCTTACCTGCTCCCCCCACCAGTTTTTCTAGTACCAGAGGCCATGTTGTGAAGGTTGGTAGAAGATCAGGATAGGACCACAGCGTATATACTGTACCAAAAAGAGACCCAGAAAACACTTACTACCAAAAAGTCAATCCCCTAGGAAACTGGAAAAGCCTAACACCACAGTCATTGTATTTAGGATATAGAAAAGAAACTCAACTCAAAGCTAGAAAGAGGGTGTAAGGGAATTCCCAAAGAGATTTCATTCTTGAAGATAGTCAGTGGTTTTAGCAAGACCTAAAAAACTGAGTGTCACTTGAGACTTGAAGGCATCTGGATTGTAGCAGCAAAAGTGACCACAGTGGATAAAAGTAGGGGCACAGAACCAGTGAGATTTCTAATTATGGATTCAGAAGCAAGTGACATAAGAAGAGCAAGCCAGATTGTAAGAAATTGTGAGATTTTCCCATGTTTATCATATTTATTTTCTCTGTTTCACAGTGATTAGCAAAAAACCCTTAGGTCAAAAAGGGTCTGTGTTTGTCTTCAGGTATAGCAGGGAAATGGAGGCAGGGGCAAGAGCAGCCAAAGGAGATTACATTGCACTGTTGCAGCCAACCCTAAAGGATAAGAAGCCCCAAGTGATAAAGTATGTGTCAACAGCTGTGGAAAAGAGAAAAGGAGACTGCATCCCTGAGATTTGTGACAAAGAGAAAGTAAAGAATACTAGAGTGCCCATCGGAGCCTAAATGAATCCTTGTGAGACATCTTACTGAAGTACATCATTAAGACAGATGCGCATGTAGCTTAATGAAAACTGTTTCTCTCCTATTACAGTATCTCTCTTCAAAATCTTAGAAAAATCTTGCTATAAATCATTTGAAGAAACATTTTTTTTAGCTGGGCATAATGGCTCATGTCTGTAACCCTAGCACTCTGGGAGGCCGAGGCAGGTGGATTGCTTGAGCTCAGAAGTTTAAGATCAGCCTTAGCAAGCGCAAGAACCCATCTCTAAAACAGCTAGACGTTGCGGCAGGCATGTGTAGTCCCAGCTAGTCAGGAGACGGAGGCAAGAGGATTGCTTGAGCTCAAGAGTTTAAGGTTGCTGGGAGCTATGACACCACCACACTCAATCCCAGGTGACAAAGACTGTCTCAAAAAAAAAATTTTTTTTTTCATACAACCTGAAATTTCATCCTTTTCAAGATTTCTGCTCTATCCCCAGTTAGCCCACTGTAAACTCCTCACCCATTTTTCCTTCATTTCAGAACTTTCCTGTGCAACTACCCTTTCTTTCTGTGTTTACCCATTTTTTCTCCCTCCTATAGAGGTTTCTGGTTCTGAAAGACCCACATCCAGGAACATCAGGTCCATAAAGATCCTTAGGGATAGTACTGAGAGATTCTGTGCTTGTTTTGCGGAAGGCAAGTTAATGGAAGAAGACGAGAGAAGCAGATTTTAGGCAGGGACTATAGTAATGGCCATCTCTATCCTGTTGCCATACCTGTTGGATACAGATTTTTCTCCAGTTCAAATAGGATGGGGTTACCACCACTCATGTACACGGTCACTGCATCTCCTCTGTGAGCATACAACTTCAGAATGTTGAGTTCCTCCTTTCCAGGTACTAACTCAGAGACCTGATCAGTTCCAAGGGTGAGGAAAGCAGCTGTCACATCAGCTCGAAGCTTTCTCCTGCAGAAAGTACACCAGCACCATGAATGCTGCCTGGATGGGCATTAGTAAATATCAAGAACTCAGATGGACTCACTATAAAATCATGAGGGCCAAGGAAAGAATTTCTGGTTTATGACGCCCTATTCTCATACACTCTTTCAGAATATCCTATTCTCTTTCTCATCTAATGGCTCATCTATTTTGACATGATCTTGGGACATGTTTCCATTTTATGGATAGCAAAACTGAGGCCCAGTGAGCAATCCAAGTTTTTCTGACACAGAAAACTTAGCCCTGCCTTCCTGATTCTATCCCCAGCCCTCAGACCCACTCCTGTCTCATACATGCTTGGCAAATCTGTCAACTTACTAAATAGCTATACTTTAACATCAAGAATGACAACTATAGAACACTGGTTCCAAAATTCCCAAGGTGGTATCTGCACAAATACAGTTCTTACTACATGTGCCACTTCTGCTTCCAGCTGTCTCTCCTGGCAGAAGTAATCACTAAATATTTTTTTCTTGAACAATTTTAATTCTTGATGACCCATGTGCTCTCTCCTAAAGGGCTCTAAACTCTTAGAAGGGCAGTAACTCTATATTCTTTTCATTTTTGCAACATCAACGCCTCAGTCTGCAGTCACCAAACGTTGCCTGAATTACGTTTTCTTAAAAACTCATTAGTATATGCAAAAGAAAGCCTATTTCCCTCTCCATCCTCACCCTCAAAATATGTCTGGACCCCCACTTTTCCTCCTGGGGAAAGGCTGGACTCCTCGGCCTCTGCCCTAGGTTGGCTGACCCAGCCCAGCAAAGACCGGGGGCCAGCCTGGCCCAAGAGATGGCTGGGTGTCCGAGTGAACAGAGTCGGCCCCTTTCCTCCCTCACCTGTCCGACCCCTTGATGGCCGTGTTGGACTTGACCCGAAAGGCCTTGGCAAACATGTCTGCTGGGGTGGCCCAGGGAAGGCAAGGAGAGCACAGAAGCCAGGGGATGTCAGGAAAGCCAAGGTGCAGCAGCCACCCGGCCCTCAGCCCTGGAGGCAGCCATGCTGGGGCCCGTCGGACAAAACGGCCCGGCTGGAAACCTGGTCAGCGCAGCTTCCTGTCTGTTGCCGCTACGGAGGCCGCGGCCGCCCCTTGCGGTGATGACGGAAAGTGCAGCAGGGCGGAGCGGGGCTCCGGGGAAATGTCTCGTTTCCCTCCTCCTCCGCACGTCTGGGCGCCTGCGCGAGCCGCTCGGGCGTGCAAGTGTGTAGGGATGCCACACGCCTACGGGATTCTGGTGATTTCCTTCCTTTCCTTGTGCGTTAGGTTTTGTCTTGAGTAGAAGATCTGCCAGCTCCCGTCACTTCTGTTGATTCAACTCTGCAAAATTAATTGAAATCATGTTGTATTATATACTTGGAGTTCTCTTGAGTGATTTCCTTAAAAGCTTTTTAAATTAAGATCTTTATGTTATACTATAAGCCAGGGGCATCAGCTAGAATTTTCTCTAAGATTTTCTTCCTCCCTGATCTTTAATTTAGGTGGGGTGTTAATAACAGTAACAAGGAATCCCCTGTTTTTTCAAGATTTGCTCCAGATAGTCACACAGGCAGGGAAGAGAAATTAGTTTTCCCTCAGAGAGACAGCTAAGTGTCCTGGAGAGAAAGTTGTAAACAACTGGGGCCCTCTCCTTAATAAATTAAATTTTGCACATTAAAACTAAAGAGCAGAGTATCTATCCACCAATAAAATATCCTAATGTCTTGATTTGGTGACACAGTTGCATAGAGGAGAACTCCACATTGGCTGTCCAAACATTAGGCCTTCTGCAGTGTCTGCAATCACCTATTGTGGCCTAGGTGCCAGTCCCAATTCCTCCTACACCTCCATCAGGTCTTCGTTATTTATTTATTTATTTACCTTGGGGAGAGTGCTGTGGCATCATAGCTCACAGCAACCTCAAGCTCTTGGGCTCTAGCTAGCCTCTTGTCTCAGCCTACTTCTTAAGTACCTCAACCACATGGCCAGTGTCAGAGGAGCCCAGTAGACAGCACCCACAGACATCTGTGCCCTTGAGCCCACATTTGGCCACACTGGAGCATATGATATCTTTGAAGTCTGTTGCAGCACAACTATTGAAGACATCTCTGTCCAAAGAGCTGAGGAAAGTTATTCAGATGTCCTAGGTAAAAACATACCGGCTTGGCGCCCATAGTACAGTGTTTACTGCGCCAGCCACGTACACTGAGCTGGCGCGGCTGGGACAGCTAAACAACAATGACAACAGCAACAACAAAAAAATAGCCGGGCGTTGTGGTAGTCCCAGCTACTTGGGAGGCTGAGGCAAGAGAATCTCTTAAGCCCAAGAGTTTGAGGTTGCTGTGAGCTGTGACACCAAAGCTCTCTACCAAGAGCAACATAGTGAAACTGTCTCAAAAAAAAAAAAGAAGAAGAAGAAGAAGAATGTATCAATTGTAAGCCTAAAAATTAATTACTGGTTGACAGGTAGGAACCCAGGATTTTGCCCCACAGCATCCATGCTCCCCCTTGGTAAACCATGAGCTCCCTTTCTCCATGTGGGCACAACTCCCCTTTTCTGCCTGTTCCCTGCCAGCCAGCACTGTTGCCAGGTAAACTGACTGAACTGAGTCCAGCAAGCCCGGATCCTTGAGCCTTCTGTTTGCAGCCCGGAAACCATCCCACAGGGTTCCCAGCCTGTTTCCCACTCTTCGGTCAGAGCTGCAGAAATGTAGCAAGGCACAGGTTAATTATACCAAGAAGACTGCCATTTACTGATGGAAAAAATCATCTTCACTAATTATAATTGGTAGTAGCATGGCTACAAGTTGAATTCCTTACGAGAGTTGAAAAGATTTTGAAGCAAAGGTAGACCAGGTTAGAGATTCTCTTTTCTTTACTCTTCCCTTACTTTCTATTTTGCATGAGTATTTACTTTAATTCACTAGAATGGAGAAAATTTATTTAATTCAATGAAACTGTGGACACTTACTTGGTCAGGCTCTGTGATTATTAAGATGGATTAGACTACAAAGGCCACAGTGGTATTTATGATCTTTCTCCCTCTTTTTTTTTTTTGAGACAGAGTTTTGCTCTGTTGTTACCCCAGGTAGAGTGCAGTGGTATCATCTTAGCTCACTGCAACCTCAAATTCCTGGACTCAAGTGATTCCTCCACCTCAGCCTCCCAAATAGCTGGGACTACAGGTGAGTGCCACAACACCAGGCTAATTTTTCTATTTTTAGTAGAGATAGGGTCTTGCTCTTGCTCAAGCTGGTCTCTAACTCCTGAGCTCTAGTGATCCTCCTGCATCAGCCTTGAAAATGCTAGGATTACAGGCATGAACAACCCCAGCTGGTCTTTGTGACCTCTTGAAATCCACCAGACAGAAAGATGCCCAGACTGATACTGCATGTATGGCTACCTGCTGTTCATTCCTTCACCATCCACTTGTACCCTTCTACTGAAACCCATACTCAAATACCCTGAAAATGTGGATCATTGATATTTACATTTCAGCTCTGACTGATGGTTTGACAATTCTTTGATGGACCATGATGGCTCTTCAGCTAAACAAATGTTTTCACAGTCTCAGCAGAAGTTGCCTGGATATCGTCACCACCTACAGATGACCCAAGGCACTGGGTTTTTACTTTTCTCAGTATCTCCATGCCTGTTTCCTCATTTCACCTTCATTCCAATGCTCTGGTCAGTGTGTGAGGAATCTCGAGCACAGAGAGATCAATTAACCTGCCCAGGCTTGCAAAGTTACTTTGCAGTATTTAGTTTGTGAATGATGCTTTCCAGTCACTAGGAAAAGATGGATTCAATAAATGGTGTTGGGACAAATATCTATCCATTTGGGGGGGGAAGTTTAATCACCTCATACATTTCATAAAAAGAAAGTTCAGAGAGATTAAAGATCTCAATGTAAAGAAAATCTACCATAAAACTGAACATGCTTTTACTATATGATCTGGCAGTCACTTTCCTTGGTATTTATATAAATGAAATGAAAACTTATGTCCCCTGCTCACAGTTGTTTATAGCAGCTTTATCCAGAATTCACACAACTAAGAAGCAAGACATACTTCAGTAGGTGAATGGATAATCTGCGGTGTATTCATGGAATATTATTCAGCACAAAAAAAATGAGCTATCAAGCCTTTAAAAGACTTGGAGGGACCAGTCGTGGTGGTTCACACCTGTTGTCCTAGCATTCTGGGGTGGGGCAGGGCAGGATTCCTTTAGCTCAGGAGTTTGAGACCAACCTGAGGGAAAGTGAGACTCCCATCTCTACTAAAAATAGAAAAAAATAGCCAGTGTTATGGTAGGCACCTGTAGTCTTAGCTACTGAGGATACTGAGTGAGGCAGGAGGATCACTTGAGCTCAGGAGTTTGAAGATGCTGTGAGCTAGACTGAGGCCTCAGCCCTCTAGCCTGAGAAACAGAGTGAAACTCTGTCTAATATAAAATTTAAAAATAAAAAAAGTAAAAATGGAGATATAAAATGGGAATAACTTAAAGGCAAAAACAAACAAACAAACAAACATGGAGGATCCTTAAATGCATGTTAGTCTGTTAAAGAAGCCAATCTGGGAAAGATCATACTATGGTATGTATGGGACGATCCCAGCTATATGACCTTCTGGAGGAAAAAGACAGAACTGTGAAGATAGAGAAAGATAAGGGGGGAGGGAAGGAAGAATAGGTAGAACACAGAGGATTTTAGGGCAGTGAAACGATTCTGTATGATACAGCTACAGTTGGTACACATAATTATACATTTGTCAAAACCCATAGAATGTTTGGACACCTAATGAACCCTAGTATAAATGATGAACCTTCAGTGATATGTCAATATAGATTCATTGACTCTAATATGCAAAGAAATAAACCTTGATTTATACCTCATACCCTATTCAAATATGGACTCAAAACAGATTGTAGACCTAAATAGAAAACATTAACTATAAATCTTATAAAAGAAAATCTTTGTGACCTTGTGTTAAACAAAAATTTTTTAGACGTGATGCAGTAAACATGATCCATATTGATTTGTGGACTTTATCAAAATTAATAAATTCTGCTCTTGAAGAGACATGTTAAGATCTTAAGAATTGCTAAGAGTGTATTTTAAATATTCTCACCACACACACACACAAAAAGATGTAAAATAATGCATGTGCTAATTGGATCAATTTTGCCATTTCATAAGAAGCCTATTTTATACAATAGAACCTCTGTAAGTTGACCACCCAAGGGAATATAACAAATTGGTCAATATATGGAGGTGGTAAACATAAGGGACTAAGCCTACAGTACTGATATGTACATGTCCATGTCTGGTCTATGAAAATTAGGTCAACTTGGGGAGAGGAAGGAAGATGGCTGACTAGAGGCAGCTTTCTCCAGAGGTTCCTGTCCAGAAGGAGAAATACTGGACAGAAGTGGACTCAGTGAAACAAAAGGTGAGGAGCTGAGCTAAAAAAGAAGATAGACAAGGGCACATCATCTCTGCTGAGGCAAGGTGCAACTCCAAGAAAGAGGATCCAAGGAAACAAATTCCAGTTATAAAGCCCATTGCCAAGAGGATGAGAGACCCCTCCCCCAAGGAGGAGGCTCACTGTGGGCTCTCTGCAAGCGAGCAGGGAACAAAAGACCTCTCATTTTACCCCACAGGAGAGAGCCACCAAATACTAGGCCTCCTTCTCCAGGAAGGTCCCACTTGTGAGCTTAGGCATCATCCTGCTCAGCATAAAATTGAACAAATATTTTCCCCACAAATCTGAACTCCCAGTCCACCATTCCCTCATCTTCTGAAGGTCTTCCCCCTGCAGAGCCCAGAGTGTTTGGTAATTCCCTGAGAGGCCTGGGCCTTATGTGGGCAGCTAGACAGCAGGGCAGAAACAGTGACTCAAGTGGAAGCAGCGGGGCACGGGGAGAAAGGAACACAAGGGACAGAAACCCACCATGACAGTGCATGGTAGGCGGAGACACTGACTCCCTTGTTCTGACTTTACTGGCCAATCTTTGTGATCTTTTCTGACTCAGTGGCCGAGCAGAGGGGACCAGGCTCCACCCCCTCAGGTTTGCAGGACAGATCAGCCTGTGGATTTCTATTATCAGGCTGCTGGAGACCCTTTGAACTCTCCCTGTTGAGCAGTGATTGTACTGGTCAGGACAATCTGATTAGATCCCTCAACCTGGGCTGCCCACCTGGGGATCCTCTGAAGTTGGGCAGTAGGGAAGGACGGAATCTCCTCCAGCTGTTGCTGGTGAGGAGAAGGGTACTGCAGGTCCTTATATCTCTCCCCAGCTGAGATTTTAGCCTAAATCTGCGACTCATTAGGACTGGGTAGAGGCTGGCTGACTTTAAGATGGAGTCAGCTTGTTCTGTCTCACCAAGCAGGTCCTCAGAGTCTCTGGCTGCAGCTCTGAAAGGGACCTTTGTAAGGGTGTAGGGGAAAAGCCACAATCACAAGCTCTAAATCATTGGGAAAGGGCTGGTTAGCGCCACTTCTTGGGTCCCCAATTCAATCTCACTCTACTAATTTTAATTGCCAAATTGTGGAAAATACTCAGAGGGCAAAACCAGTGGAAGAACTCTGGCAACATGAATAATCAGAGTAGATCAACTCCCCAAGGAATGACAAAGAAGATACAACAGAAGATGCCATTCATAGACAAAATGGGTGAATTGTCAGAAATAGAATTCAGAATATGGGTGGCAAATAAGAAGAGTGGAGGAAAAGATAGAAATAGAATTCCAAAGAGTAGTTCAAAAGTTATCTCAAGATATTGATGAATTCAAAGACAAAGTTACTAAGGATATGGACATAATGAGAAAAGACATAGCAGAGCTCTAAGAAGTCAAAAAGTTATTCAAGGAGCTTTGAAATACAGTAGACTTCCTTAGTAATAGACTTGAACAGGCAGAAGAAGGGATCTCAGAAATCGAAGACAAGGCATTTTTTTTTTTTTTACAGTTTAATGTATTTTAATAGCAAACTTACAGGAACAGCACAGAAGACAGACAACATTAAAAACATGTACTTGCAAGTAGGACAACTCAGTTAGAAAAGTATAGTGAATGGATGGAATCTACTGTATGATAAAAATGCTACAAACACCATTTAGTTGCCGTCAATAAGAAATTTACTTGTTTTTAAAAAATCCAAATGCTGACATTGTCCAGAAAAATTTAACAGGTTTATTTATAATTGTTATAAAGTTGAACTGCTGAAACTTGTTCACTGAAACATTTTGACTCGTATTAATGCTGCACATCCCCGCATTTTATATTAAAAATTCACACACAAATGAAAATGGAAAAACTGCCAATCACTGATTTGCATCCCCTGTTTTTCCAGTCGCAATCATATACTTAAGTATCTTTTGACCCCATGGTGAAAAAAAAATCTAGTGTTCAGAACTACCAATAACAGGAGGAAGAGAATTTTTTTTTTGATAGTGAAATGTTTTCCCATCATAGTGGACTCTCAAGCACGTTCTCCACGTATGCGGCGTGCTATAGCTGGATGTCTTTCTGCATAATTGTTACACGTTTGGCATGGACAGCACACAGGTTGT
>CAUYRH010123181.1:0-14226 GCA_963574655.1 Perodicticus potto
TTTTTTTTTTTTGAGACAGAGCCTCAAGCTGTCACCCTGGGTAGAGTGCTATGGCATCACAGCTCACAGCAACCTCCAATTCCTGGGCTCAAGCGAGTCTCTTGCCTCCGCCTCCCAAGTAGTTGGGACTACAGGCGCCGGCCACAACGCCCAGCCATTTTTTTTGGGTTGCAGCCGTCATTGTTGTTTGGCGGGCCCAGGCTGGATTCGAACCTGCCAACTCAAGTGTACGTAGCTGGCGCCTTAGCCCATTGAGCCACAGGCACCGAACCCCGGGATTTTACTTTTGAGGGGATAAACATGTTCTGAAATTAGGTATGATGGTTGCACAACACCATGAATTGTTCACTTTAAAATGGTTGATTCGTGTAAAGTTCACCTCAATAAAAAAAAAATTTGTTTTTGGCCAGGGCCAGGTTTGAACCCACCACCTCCGGTATATGGGGCCATCACCCTACTCCTTAAGCCACAAGTGCTGCCCAATAAAAAAAAATTTTTAAAGTAATTCCTTATTTGACCACCAGGTGGAATATGCCACTTAATTCAATGGGATCACCCTTCCCACCAGGAAAGAAAATCCATTTGAGTGTCCACTAGGTACCAAGTACAGTGCTAGATGATGCAAATATACATTATATCAGCAGATCTTACCCCACAAGGAGAGATAAATTCATCATATGTGTGTGGGGGGGGTGGGGGGTATGTGGTTCTGGTAAAAAATTATTTCCATTTAAAGCTCAGCACCCGTCCTTGGAACTGTATATCTCTGGACAAGTTGCTTTTAGGCTGTTTTCCTCTTTGTAAAATAGAAGAAATGACTCTATCTACACTTCATATGGTTTGAGGATTAAATGTGATAATCTAAGAATCCACTGAGCCAGGCTCTTTGGAAGAATCAAACAAATCTCAGCTATTAAGATTAATTACAGGGTGGCGCTTGTGGCTCAGTGAGTAGGGCGCCGGCCCCATATACTGAGGGTGATGGGTTCAAACCCAGCCCTGGCCAAACTGCAACAACAACAGCAAAAATAGCTGGGCGCTGTAGCAGGTGCGTGTAGTCCCAACTACTCGGGAGGCTGAAGCAAGAGAATCGCCTGAGTCCAAGAGCTGGAGGTTGTTGTGAGCTGTAACACCACGGCACACTACCAAGGGTGACAAAGTGAGACTCTTGTCTCTAAAAAAAAAAAAAAAAAAAGATTAATTATAGGCTCGGCACTCACAGTGGTTACAACACCAGCCACATACAGCGAGGGTGGTGGGTTTGAACCCAACCCTGGCCAGCTAAACAACAATGACAACTGCAACAAAAAAAATAGCTGAGCGTTGTGCGCACACGCCTGCAGTCCCACCTACTTGGGAGGCTGAGGAAAAAGAATCACTTAAGCCCAAGGGTTTGAGGTTGCTGATACCTGTGACACCACAGGACCCTTCTGAGGGCCTACATAGTGAGACTGTCTCAAAAAAAAAAAAAAAAAGATTAATTACAGAATAGGCACCTATAGCTCAGTGCTTAGGGTGCCAGCCACATGCTCCAGGGTTGGTGGGTTCAAACTTCAAACTCGGCCAGGGGCCTGCTAAACAAACAAAAAAAATAGCCAAGCATTGTGGCGGGCACCTGTAGTCCCAGATACTAGGGAGGCTGAGGCAAGGAAACGCTTGGGCCCAAGAGTTTGAGGTTGCTATAAGCTATAATGCCACAGACTCTACCGGGGGTGACAATGTGAGACTTTGTCTCAAAAAAAAAAAAAAAAAGATTGAATATATAATAAAGTATGATGAATATAAACATTGAAAATTTGTAACTGGTAGGTCTCTCCATCACCAAAAGCTGCTATACATAGTAATACTGACACCCAAATTGTTCAAATCTCAACTAAAGTTCTTTTATTTAGAACATATATGAAGGAAAGGATAATCTTAGAATTATACATACACATGAGGTATGACAATTAAGTTCATGAACTCACCCTAGGAAAAGTGCTACATACTTCACTACTGAATATTGCTAAGATCACCTTTATAACATTCCTGTTGGGAAGCTATGTACTAATGCCAGCACCTAGTTCACCCTTCAAAGCAATTTTGGAACTCTTTTTTTTTTTTTTTTTTGCAGCTTTTGGCCGGGGCTGGGATTGAACCTGCCACCTCCAGCATATGGGGCCAGCGCCCTACTCACTGAGCCTCAGGCGCCGCCCCAATTTTGGAACTCTTTTTTCTGAAATAGCCATAAAAGCTGTCATCATATTATCCTTGATGTTCTGAATGTAATCAAAATGTCTTTCTTTCGGCTCGGCGCCTGTGGCTCAACAGGCTAAGGCGCCAGCCACATATACCTGAGCTGGCGGGTTCGAATCCAGCCCAGGCCCACCAAACAACAATGACAGCCGGGTGTTGTGGCAGGTGCCTGTAGTCCCGGCTACTTGGGAGGTGGAGGCAGGAGACTCGCTTGAGCCCAGGACTTGGAGGTTGCTGTGAGCTGTGGATGCCACGGGACTCTACCCAAGGTGACAGCTTAAGGCTCTGTCTCAAAAAAAAAAAAAAAGTCTTTCTTTCAATATTTCCTTTATCTTTGGGTAAAGAAAAAAGTCATTGGGAGCCAAATCAAATGACTAGCGAGGGTGTTCCAATATAGTTATTTGTTTACTGGCTAAAAATTCCCTCACAAACAGTGCTACATTATCATGATATAAGAGCCATGAGTAGTTGGCCAAGATTTTCAGTTAAGATTTTCCTGTTTCTCTATCAATATTTACTTGCTCTGCTATGCTTCTCACAGTCAGTTGATGATTTTGATGCACAATTTGACAAATTTTTGCAATATGTTCTTCCATTCTGCTACTTACTGGCCATCCAGGCCTCTTTTCATCGATGACACTTTCTCTCCCCTCAGAAAAATGTTTAACCCATTTGTACCCTGCCGTTTTCTTCTTGGCATTATCCCCATAAACTTGGACTAACATGTCCTTAATTTAACTTCCACTCTTGCCAAGTTTAACAAGAAATTTACAAATGTTAATATTTGTCGCTCTAATTCAAACTCTGACATTCTTGCAACACCACATAAAAACATGCAACAATAATGAACAACACTCAGCAAGACACTGCTACATATCTATAGGAACATAAGTGTGAGACACTGATACACCAAGGTTATGAAACCTTACCCAGTTGTACAGTGTTCCCAGTGTGTTTGTAAGTGCACAGTGGCAAGCTGACGAACTTAGTTGCCAGATCTCATATATCATAGAATCAGACTTTAATAGAGAAATATGTTCTCTTGAAACTCCTGCAATGCATGATATAAATGGAAAAACTGGGAGAGAACTTAAACATTGAAAATCAAAATCTGTGAGAAATTAAAAGATGAAATCAGGCCAAGTGAGGTGGAGGCTCTTCCCATAATCCCCACATTTTTGGGAGGTCAAAGTGGGAGGAATGGGCTTGGCGCTTGTAGCTCAGTGGTTACAGACCAGCCACATACACTGGGGCTGGCGGTTTGAGCCCAGTCTATGCCTGCTAAACAACAATGACAACTGCAACAAAAAAATAGCTGGGCATTGTGGCAGGCGCCTGTAGTCCCAGGTACTTGGAAGGCTGAGGCAACAGAATCACTTGTGCCCAGGAGTTTGAGGGTGCTGTGAGCTATGATGCCACAGCACTCTACCAAGAGCAACAGTGAGACTTTTTCTCAAAAAAAAAAAAAAAAGTAGGAGGAATGCTTGAAGCCAGGAGTTTAAGACTAGCCTGCACAACACAGTGAGAGCCTGTCTCTGTAAAAAAAAAAAAATTTTTTTTTTTGTAGAGACAGAGTCTCACTTTATCACCCTCGGTAGAGTGCCGTGGCGTCACACAGCTCAAAGCAACCTCCAATTCCTGGGCTTAGGCGATTCTCTTGCCTCAGCCTCCCGAGTAGCTGGGACTACAGGCACCCGCCATAACGCCCAGCTATTTTTTTTTGTTTTGCAGGCCGGCTGAGGCCGGGTTTGAACCCGCCACCTTCGGTATATGGGGCTGGCGCCCTACTTGCTGAGCCACAGGCACCACCCTGTAAAAAAAATTTTTAAATGAGGTGAGGGTAGTAGCATGCAGGATCACTTGATAGAACTCAAGTGAGTGTTGTTTGATTTTTTTTCTTGCTGATTTGCTGGAGTTCTTTGTAGATTCTAGTATCAGCCCTTTATTGGATTTATAGCATGCAGACATTTTCTCCCATTCTATAAGTTGTCTGTTTGCTCTCTTGATAGTTTCCTTGGCTGTGCAGAGGTTTTTTAATTTGATCTGATGAAGAGAGGTCTAGACTAACAGAATTGAAGAAAACACTGCAAAAATTTGTCAAATTGTGCATCAAACTCATTGGCTGACTGTGAGATTTGTGGCTGCAATGAGCTATGCTTATACCACTACACTCCAGCCTGGGCTAGAGACCTTACCTCTTTAAGAAAAAAAAAAAAGAAGGGGCTTGGCACCTTGGGTGCCAGCCACATACACCAGAGCTAGCAGGTTCAAACTCAGCCTGGGCCTGCAAAACAATGACAACTACAACCAAAAAGTAGCTGGGTGTTGTGGCAAGTGCCTGTAGTCCCAGCTACTTGGGAAGTTGAGGCAATAGAATCACTTAAGCCCAAGAGTTAGAGGTTGCTGTGAGCTGTGATGCCACAGCACACTACTGAGGGCAACATGGTAAGGCTCTGTCTCAAAAAAATAAAAAATAAAAAAAATAATAAAAATAAAAAAAAGAAGGGCAGAGTATGGTAGCTCATGCCTGTAATCCTAGCACTCTGGGAGACTGCGGTGGGTGGATGGCCTGACCTCTCGAGTTTGAGACCGGCCTGAGGTAGTGCGAGACCCCACCTCTAAAAATAGCTGGGCATTGTGGCGGGCATCTGTAATCTCAGCTACTCTGGAGGCTGAGGCAAAAGAATGGCTTGAGCCCAGGAGACTGAGGTTGCTGTGAGCTATGTGCCATGGCACTCTACCAGGGGCAACGAAGTGAGACTCTGCCTCAAAAAAAAAAGAAAAAAAAAAAAAGGTGGCGCCTGTGGCTCAAGGGAGTAGGGCGCCGGCCCCATATGCCAGAGGTGGTGGGTTCAAACCCAGCCCCAGCCAAAACCACAAAAAAAAAAAACAGAAGGCCAGGCCCAGTGCCTCATGCCTATAATCCTAGCACTCTAGGAGGCCAAGGCAGAAGATTGCTTGAGCTCAGGAGTTCCAGACCAGCCTGAACAACCCCATCTCTACTAAAAATAGAAAGGAAAAAAAATTAGCCAGACATTGTGGCAGGTGCTTGTAGTCTCAGCTACTCAGGAGGCTGGGGTAGAAGGATCACTTGAACCCAGAAGTTTGAGGTTGCTATAAGCTAGGTTGATGCCACAGCACTCTAGCCTAGTAACAAAGTAAGACTGACTAAAAAACAAAAAAGAGAGAGAATCATGAAAATTTCAGTGTTAAAATACCAACATGATGTTTTATAGTTCTAGAAAAAATAATCCTACACTTTATATGGAACCAGAAAAGACCCTGTGTAGCCAAAATAAACTTAAGCAAAAAGAATAAAATAAGAGGCATCAATTTACCAGGTGTCAAGCAACACTATAAGGCTACAGTAACCAAAACAGCATGGTACTGACACAGGAACAGAGACATAGGCCAATGGATCACAAAGAAAACCCATATATAAAACCATCCTCATATTGCCAGCTGATCTTTGATAAAGCAGACTTAAATATACACTGGAGAAAGTAAACTTATTATTCAATAAATGGTGCTGGGAAAATTGCATAGCCACATGTAGAAGACTGAAACAAGATCTGTACCTCTCATCACTCACAAAAATTAATTCATGATGGATAACCAACTTACAACTAAGACATGAAACTCTAAGAATTCTAAAATAAAATGTCTACATCTAAAAATGCCTAAGCCGAAGAAGATCCGAAAGGCAATCACAGCAACAATAAAAATAAATGTGACCTGATCAAATTAGAACTTTCCATAGCCAAGGACACAATCAGTAGAGCAAATAGACAACCTACAGAATGGGAGAAAACATCTGCATGTTTTAAGTCCAATAAAGGGCAGATAACTAGAATCTACAAAAAACTCAAGCATGTATCGAAGAGAAGAAGTTTTTGATAGGCCCATCCTAGGTCATATGTGTATCCAGCCAGCCAGAAGCAGTATCAGTCCCCTGTACACCACATAGATGGGACTAGATTTTCCTAGAATGGGAAATGGATACCTCTAAAATCTATGCTGAGCAGGCAAACATATCTTCCACTCAGACTATCTCCTCCTACTTTTTCTTGGGCTGAAAATTGCTACAGTGATTAATCAGTGTTCAATACATATTTAAAATTATAATTGAACAGCCAGCATTATTTCCAGGAAGATGATGTCAAATACTCTCCACATAAACCAGTTTAGACACATGGGACTCCAATGAAAAGGTGAAATACATTCTAAATAAACAACAATGATGCCTGCACCTAGATTCATTTACATATTCACTTATTCACATAGGCAGCACAGCCCAGTGGGGAAGAGTGTGGGTGCTAATGTAAGCATAAAGTTAGATGGGCGGTGCCTATGGCTCAAAGGAGTAGGGCGCCAGCCCCATATGCCAGAGGTGGTGGGTTCAAACCCAGCCCTGGCCACAAAGTGCAAAAAAAAAAAAAAAAAGAATAAAGTTAGAATCCCAATTCTATCACCTTCCAATTCACTGAATATGACATATAACCTTTTTGTATTTTACTTTCCTTATCTGTAAAATGGAGAATTAATAGCACCTACCACACAGTTCTATAGTGAGGATGACATGAGTTAAGCTCTACAGTGTATAGAACAGTTGCTGGCATGTGGTAAGTACTCAGTAAAGCTTAGCTGTGTTCATCAACAACAACAACAACAAAAATCAAGGGGCCTTGCCTGTGGCTCAAGGAGTAGGGTGCCGGCCCCATATACTGGAGGTGGCGGGTTCAAACCCAGCCTCAGCCAAAAACTGCAAAAAAACCCCACTAAAACCCTCAAGAAAAAAATCAAACAACACCATTAAAAAGTGAGCAAAAGTGGTCACTTCATACTGGTCAAGAGAACAATATAACAAAAGGACATTTCAATTTTAAATATTTATGCAACCAACTTAAATGCTCCCAGATTTATGAAATGAACCTTAACTTGTCTGAACAATATGATATCCTACAACACCATAATAGTTGGGGACTTTAATATTCCTCTGGCAGCACTGGACAGATTCTCTAAACAGAAACTAAACAAAGAAAAAGGGACTTAAATACAACCCTATAACAACCAGGCTTAATAGATATATACAGAACATACTACCCCAAGGCTAATGAATATACATTTTTCTCATTGGCCCACAGATCATATTCCAAAATAGATCATATCCTAGGACACAAATCAAACCTCAACAAAATTAAAGGATTAAATTATACCTTGTATCTTTTTTTTTTTTTTTTTTTTGAGACAGAGCCTCAAGCTGTCACCCTGGGTAGAGTGCTGTGGCATCACAACTCACAGCAACCTCCAATTCCAGGGGTTAAGCAATTCTCTTGCCTCAGCCTCCCAAGTATCTGGGACTACAGGCGTCCACCACAACGCCCAGCTATTTTTTGGTTGTAGTCATCGTTGTTTGGCAGGCCCGGGTGAGAGTCAAACCCGCCAGCTCTGGTGTATGTGGCTGGCGCCTTAGCCACTTGAGCTATAGGCGCTGAGCCTACCTTGTATCTTTTTAGATCACAAGGCAATAAAAGTAGAACTCAACTACAACAAAAATTTTCATCCCTACACAAAAGCACAGAAATGAAACAAACTTATGCTTAATAACAGTTGGGTCAAGGAGGCAATAAAGGAGGAAATTATTAAATTCCTCAAACATAAAAATAATGAAGCCACAAGCTACCAAAACCTATGGGATATTGCAAAAGCAGTCCTAAAAGGTAAACTTATCACATTACACACCTACATTCAAAAAACAGAAAGAGAACACATCAACAACCTAACGAAACATCTCCTGGAAATTGAAAAGTAAGAGCAATCCAATCCCAAACCTAGCAGGAGAAAAGAAATAACCAAAACTAAATCAGAAATAAATGAAATTGAAAAAAAAGAATCATTCAGAAAATTAGTGAAACAAAAAGTTGGTTCTTCAAAAAGATGAAAAGCATCAATAAATCTTTGGTCAGATTAACTAGAAACAGAAAAGTAAGATCTCTAAGAATCTCAATCAGAAACAAAAAAGGGGAAATAACAACAGATACCACAGTGATACAAGAGATTATCTCTGACTACTACAAAATATTCTATGCCCAGAAGTTTGACAATGTGGAGGAAAGGGACCAATATTAGGAATTATACTATCTCCCTAGATTTAACCAGGAAGAAACAGATCTCTTCAACAGACCAATATTAAGCACTGAAATTGAAGAAACAATAAAAAAGCTTCCAATAAAAAAAAAAAAACCCTAGACCAGCAGACTTCACACCAGAATACTATCATATCTTCAAAGAGTTTGTACCTATACTGCAGAACCTTTTCCAAAACATTGAGAAGGAAGGAACCTTCCGCAACATGCTCTATGAAGCAAATTATCACCCCAATACCAAAACCAGGAAAGGACCTACCAAAAAAAGGAGAACTACAGACCAGCTGCACTAATGAATATCAATGCGAAAATATTTAATAAAATCCTAGCAAAAAGATTATAGCTACACATATAAAAAATTATATATCACAATAAAGTAGGCTTTATGCCAGGGATGCAAAGTTCTTTCAACACTCACGAAACCATAAATGTAATTCACCATATCAACAGAAGAAAAAACAAAGACCATTATGATCCTCTCAATAGACACAGAAAAAACATTTGACAAAATATAGCATTCTTTTCTAACAAGAACTCTTTTTTTTTTTTTTGAGACAGAGAGCCTCAAGCTGTCACCCTGGATAGAGTGCTGTGGCATCACAGCTCATAGCAACCTCCAACTCCTGGGCTTAAGCAAGTAGCTGGGACTACAGGTGTCCACCACAACACCAGGCCATTTCTTGGCTGCAGCTGTCAGGCCCGGGCTGGATTCGAACCCGCCAGCTCAGGTGTACATGGCTGGCGCCTTAGCCCGTTGAGCCACAGGCGCCGAGCCTCTAACAAGAACTCTTAAGAAAATAGGCATAGTTGGCACATTTCTTTTTATTATTATTATTATTAAATTATAGCTGTGTATATTAATGCAATTATGGGGTATGATGTGCTGGTTTTATATATAATTTGAAATACTTCCATCAAACTGGTTGACATAGCCTTTGCTGCATTTTCTTAGTTATTGTGTTAAGACACTTATATTCTACACTTAGTAGATTTAACTTGTACCCTTGTAAAATGCACCGTATGTGTGGTCCCACCAATTACCCTCCCTCTACCTATCCTCCCTCCTCCCCCCCACCTCTTTTCCCTTCTTCTTGGGCTATCGTTGTAGCTTTCATATGAAAATGTGGGTGTTTATAAATTGCTTTCATAGTAGGGCTGAATACATTGGATACTTTTTCTTCCATTCTTGAGATGCTTTGCTAAGAAGAATATGTTCCAGTTCCATCCATGTAAACATGAAAGAGATAAAGTCTCCATCTGTTTTTAAGGCTGAATATTCCATGGTGTATATATAATTTATTAATCCATTCATGGGTTGATGGACACTTGGGCTTCTTCTATGACTTAGCAATTATGAATTGAGGTGCAATAAACATTCTGGTGCAAATATCTTTGTTATAAAGTGATTTTTGATCTTCTGGATATACCTAGTAGAGGAATCGATTGGCTATTTTTAATTCCTAAGTGATCTCCAAATATCTTTCCAAAGGGAACATATTAGTTTTGCATTCCCACCAGCAGTACAGAAGTGTTCCCCTTTCTCCCCATCTACGCCAGCATCTCTGGTTTGGGGATTTTGTGATGTGGGCTAATCTTACTGGAGTAAGATGATATCTCAAAGTGGGTTTTGATTTGCATTTCTCTGATGATTAAGGATGATAAGCATTTTTTTCATGACAGGCCATGCATCTGTCTTCTTCAGAGAAGTTTCTCTTTAAGTCCCTTGCCCCCACTGAGAGATGGCACATTTCTTAAACTGACTGAAGCCATCTATGACAAACCCACAGCCAGTATCATACTGAATGGAGTAAAACTAAAAGCTTTTCACTTACAATTGGAAACAAGGATGTTCACTATTGCCCCTACTATTCAACATAGTTCTGGAAGTTCTAGCCAATGCAATCAGGCAAGAAAAGGAGATTAGGGGCAGAGGAGGTCAAACTCTTACTTTTTGCTTATGATATGATCTTATATTTAGAAAATACCACAGACTCAACAAGACTCCTGGAAGTGATCAAGAAATACAGAAAAGTCTCAGGGTGTAAAATCAATGTCCACAAATTAGTAGCCTTTGTATAAAACAAATTTTGTATAACAGCCAAGTTGTGTGTTCCCACTTAATGGGCACAATGTGGGGGTATATGGCATACCTCCTGGGGGCAGGACACAACTACAACAGGAACTATTCCTAACAAATGCAAATACTGTAACCTAATTCTTTGTACCCCAAATTAATCTGTGATTTAAGAAAAAGAGAAGGAAAAAAGTGGGCAAAAGGGGTGGCGCCTGTGGCTTATCGAGTAGGACGCCGGCCCCATATACCAAGGGTGGCAGGTTCAAACCTGGCCTTGGCCAAACTGCAAAAACAGAGAAATAGCCAGACGTTGTGGCAGGCGCCTGAAGTCCCAGCTAGTCGGGAGGCTGAGGCAAGAGAATTGCCTAAGTCCTGGAGTTGGAGGTTGCTGTGAGTTGTGTGACGGCACCCTCGGCACTCTCCCGAGGGTGATAAAGTGAGACTCTGTCTCTACAAAAAAAAAAAAAAAAAAAAAGTGAGCAAAAGACATGAACAGAAACTGTTCAAAAGAAGATAGACTAATGGCCAAAGAACATATGAAAAAAATGGTTAACATCTCTAATCATCAGGGAAATGCAAATCAAAATCACAAAGAAATACCATCTAACTACCATGAGAATAGCTTGTATCAAAAAGTCCCAAAACAACAAACGCTGGTGTGGATGTGAAGAAACTGGAACACTTACACACTGCAGGTGAAACTGCAAACAGGAACAACCTCTATGGAAAGTAGTAATATGGAGATACTTCAAAGATCTAAAAGTAGACCTATCATTTGATCCAGCAATCCATTGGATAGTTACTTAAAGGGAAAAAAGACATTCTATATGTAAAAAAGACACCTACATTTGAATGTTTATAGCAGCACAATTCACAATTGCAAAAATGTGGAAACTACCCAAGTGCCCATCAATACATGAGTGAATTAATAAAATGTGGTACAGGATGGTCTGGGTGTAGAATATAGGAAGTAGAAGAAATTTAGAAATAGAAGATAAATCTAAGTGCTTAGAATGATGTTCATGATATAGAAGATGCTAGCTACTTAAGTATTAGCTATTATTATTCACAGGAAATTTCTATGGAGAAACAAAAAGGATTGTGCTATTAATTACAATGATTTATAATAGTTAAAAACAAAATGAAATAACTCTCACCAAAGGATTGGCTAATTAAATAAATTCTGTTATTCAGACAACATAATGTTTTACAACCATTACAAATTATAACAGATCTATATTTAGTAATGTCAATAATCAGATAAAACAATTATATACTCCCATTAATGCAGAATAGTATAAGTAAACATGTATACATACACAGAGATGTCTGAAAGAATAATGACCAACATATTAACAGTGGTCATATCTAAATATGGCAGAATTGCATGTGCTATGTTCTTGTTTTGTACTTTTTCATATATCTTATAAAATGTGTGCATATATGTATATTTAAAATTCTAGTACATTAAACATTAGACAGCAGTACAGCAAAAAGCAGTACAAAATGAAAAAGACCAAGAAGGAATAACTTTAAGAAAAAGATGAAACTTGAGCTTGTGTCGTAAAGAATTCCTTGATCCCGTCCCTATTATTTTTCTGCTATATTTATCCTGTTACCAATGCACAATCTTTTTTTCTTTTATTGAGACAGAGTCTCACTTTGTCACACTCCATAGAGTGCTGTGGTGTCTTAGCTGACAGCAATCTCAAACTCTTGGGCTCAAGCAATTCTCTTGCCTTAGCCTCCTGAGTAGCTGGGACTACAGGTGCCCACCACAACACCCGGCTATTATTTATTTGGTTTACCAAGCCCAGGCCAAGTTCCAACCACCAGCCTCAGAGCATGTGGCTAGCGCCCTAACCACTGAGGTGCGGGCGCCCAGCCACCAGGCTCAATCTTGAATGGCTCTAACCACCCATCTTCAACATTCTTAAACCACAGCTTCTACGTTTTGATGGAGAAAATAAAAACATAGAGATTAGTACCAGTATGAATTCATAATCTTCCTCAAAGTTGTTCAGAATCTTTTTTTAAGTATTTCTCATCAGCTTTACTCCTTAATAATTCTCATAAGGCCACAAAACTGCATCTATCATTCTTGGCAAATGACTATTCATCTCCACAGAGAAAAAAGACGACAGGGTATGAATTACTCATACTTTCTTTCCCAAATAACAAACTATCCTTACCTCCATCCCCCCTTTGGGCTCAAAATGAGAAGCAACCCTGTATTAAGTCCCTTTTTCTTCATTTCTCCTCCTAAACTTTCTTCATTAATTATTCCTGTCCTTTATCTTCCACTCCCTCCCTTAACAAAAGATTATTTCTATTTATTATTTCTCTTTTTAGCTCCCACCCAGGTCCTTCCTTTCACACCCACTCTTCATTTAGTGGAAGGTATCTTCCTAGTTGCTTCCATGTCTTCCATTCACATTTATTATTCAACCAATTACTTCGTGGCTTCTGTTTCCACCATTCCATTCAAACTGCTCAGTTGCCAAGAAACTCCTAATTGATTTATTTCCAACTTCTGACACAAATGACTGTTCCTGCTTTCAAGAAACGCCTCTCTCCACTATCCTCTGTTGGTTTTTCTTTAGTTTACTCTTCTCTTCATGCCCTTAAATATTTTTTTTCCTAAGAGAAATGAAATCCTCAACCTTCTTCTCATTCTTCTCCCCTGATTCAGAATTTCACCTTTTTACTACCTCCACTACTTCCATGCTGATCTAATCACTTCACCTACACTACTTTCAACTATCTCCGAATTGATTTTCTTTTTACTCAGTTTATTAACTACACTGTAGCCAGAATAATCCATTTTAAGCCTAATTCAGATGACATCACTTCTTAGCCTCCATCTCAGCATAAAATTCAAAGTCCTTACATGATCTAATACCTTAATATCTCTTTCACGTTACCGCCTCAATTCTCCTTACCCATCCTGCTCTAGCTATTTTGGCCTCCTGGTTATTTCCTGAATATGCCCAGCACCTTCCCTACCTCAAAGTCTCTCTCTCTCTCTCTCTCCTTTTTTTTTTTAGAGACAGAGTCTCATTTTATCACACTTGGTAGAATGCCGTGGCATCACACAGTTCACAGCAACCTCCAACTCCTGGGCTTAGGCGATTCTCTTGCCTCCGCCTCCTGAGTAGCTGAGACTACAGGTGCCCACTACAATGCCCTGCTATTTTTTTTGTTGCAGTTTGGCTGGGGCTGGGTTTGAACCCACCACCCCCAGTATATGGGGCTGGCGCCCTACCCACTGAGTCATAGGCGCTGCTCCCAACCTCAAAGTCTCTTTACTTGACATTCCTTCATGTGGAAAACAATCCTCAGATATCTCCATTGCTTACTCCTTCATTTCCTTTAGGTCTCTGTTCAAACAAGGCATTATTCAAAGAAGGACCACGATCGTGCTATACAAAATAGCACCCTTATCACCCTATACAAAATAGCACCCCATCACTTTCTGATCCCAAGTAATCCTGTTTCATTTTTTTCACTCCCTGATATATCTTATTAAGATAAAATTTGCCTCGGCTGGCGCCTGTGGCTCAACGGGCTAAGGCGCTGGCCACGTACACCTGAGCTGGCGGGTTCGAATCCAGCCTGGGCCCGCCAAACAACACTGACAGCTGCAACCAAAAATGGCCGGGCATTGTGGCAGGTGCCTGTAGTCCCAGCTACTTGGGAGGCGGAGGCAAGAGACTCGCTTGAGCCCAGGAATTGGAGGTTGCTGTGAGATGTGATGCCACAGCACTCTAT
>CAUYRH010123182.1:0-14675 GCA_963574655.1 Perodicticus potto
TTCTTTGCTTAGCTTCTTCTTGGAGGACTTCTGACTATTATGGTGCTGGAGGTAATTAAGTTGCTCATATCTGTTAGTCTCTCTTATAAATTGAGGCACACTCTAGTTGGGTGAATAAATGTTAATAATTGAAATCTCATCATGTTGAGTGTTACCCTTAACAAATATGAAATGACAATCCTTATCTTTCCTTACTTCTGTTGGTTTAAAGCCTATTGTATCTGCAAATAAAATTGCAATACCTTCTTTTTTCAGATTTCCATTTACCTGAAATATGGATGACCATCCCTTAACCCTGAGTCTACATTTATCTTTTAAGGTAAGATGAGATTCTTGTATGCAACAGATATCTGGCCTGAGTTTTTGTATCCAGTCAGCCATCCTGTGCCTCTTTAGAGGACAATTTAAACCATTCACATTAATTGTAAATATTGATAAGCCTTGGATATCAAGTGTTTCGAAAGTCCAGTGGACATTTTTGATCCTTTCACCACTGTGGAATTTGGGATTTGATCAAAAGTTTCTGAGTGAGTTTACTTTTGTGGTGGAGGATTGTGCTGGTCATTATTGAGGATAGGTCTGAGAATATCCTGGAGTGCTGGTTTAGTTATGGCAAATATCTTCAACATGTGAATGTCATTAAAGTATTTAATTTCTCCATCATAAACAAAACTCAGTTTAGCTGAATACAGGATCCTGGGTTGAAATTTATTTTGTTTTAGGAGATTAAAAGTTGATGACCAGCCCAGCACCTGTGGCTCAATGGGCTAAGGCGCCAGCCATGTACACCTAAGCTGGCAGGTTCGAATCCAGCCCGGGCCCGCCAAACAACAGTGGTGGCTGCAACCAAAAAATAGCCAGGCATTGTGGTGGGTGCCTGTAGTCCCAGCTACTTGGGAGGCAGAGGTAGGAGACTCACTTGAGCCCCGGAATTGGAGGTTGCTATAAGCTGTGATGCCATGGCACTCTATCCAGGGTGACAGCTTGAGAGCTTGAGGCTCTGTCTCAAAAAAAAAAAAAAAAGTTGATGACTACCATCTTCTAGCTTGAAAGGTTTCAGCAGAGAGATCTGCAGTCATTCTAATTTTCTTTGCCTTGGTTTTCTTCTGTCTGGCTGCTTTCAGAATTTTCTCCTTCATATTAACTTTGGTGAAGTTAATTATAATGTGTCTAGGAGATGTCTTATTTGGGTTGAGTCATGCTGGGATTCTGAAACTTTCTGCTATCTTAATTTCAGAATCTCTTGGCATGTCTGGGAAGTTTTCCTTCATTATCTCATGAAGTAGAGCATCTGTGCCTTTCAAAGCAACCTCGTTGCCTTCAGGAATTCCTATAAGGCGAATATTGGTTTTCTTTGAATTATCTCAGAGATCCCTGAGAGAATGATCCATTTTTGATCTTCACTTCTTTTCCTCTTTGAGTGTTTGGGAGCATTCAAAAGCTTTGTTTTCAATGTGAGAAATCCTTTCTTCTGCCTGATCCATTCTGTTACTGAGGGATTCTACTATATTTCTTCGATCTTTGAGGGCTGCAAGTTCTTGTGTCAATGTGTCAAAATCTTTGGTGATTTTGTTTTAGAATTCATTGAATTCTTGGGACAACTTTTGAAATGCTCCTTGAATTTCTAATTCCAACTTTACCTCCATTTTAGTAATCATATTTGCAATACAAATTCTGAATTCAATTTCTGACATCTCAGCCATTTGTTCATGAATGGGATCTTCTGGTGTGTCTGCCATGTCATTCCTTGGGGGAGTTGATCTACTCTGGTTATTCATATTACTGGAGTTTTTCTGCTGATTCCGCCCCATGATTATTTTTCACTGTTTGGCTAGATGAGCAGATAAGGTGAAGTTGGGTTGGGGGCTCCTGGAGTAGTGATTAACCAGCCCTTTGCCCAAGAGCTGGGACTGGTGACTGCAGGTTTTCCCTTACAGCTTTGCTGAGGACTCATATAGTACTATGGCCTGAGACACTGGGGACCTACTTGGTGTGGTGCAGCTAAGTGGCTCTGTCTTGTTTTCAGCTGGTCTCTGTCCTACCCTTGTGAATCAGTTACTCTGAGTTGAAGTCTCAGCTGTGGAGTAATACCAGCATTTAAGTCACTCACCCTGCCCCCCACAAGCAACAACTGGAAAAGGAAAATCAAACCTTCCCACAACCACACACTCAGGGTACCACTTTGGATAGTCCTCGGGTGATTTGCCCAGTTCAAGAGGTCCAAATCAATTGTCCCAGTCAGCACCTGGTCTCAAGTAGGAGAGTTCAAAAGGTCCCTCGCAAGTAGATAGCAGTGGTCTGCTGGTAGCTTGAGTATGACTTGCTGCAGTGCTCCGTGGAGTCAGAAAGACCCACCCAGCAAATAAATCAGTCTGGGAAGGTTGATGCCTCTTTCCCCACCTTGCACCTCCGTCACACCCAGTCACTGGTAACTCCACAGGGCTGTGACCCAGTTCCTGCCAATGAGCAGATGTGCCAGGGGTTTGCACTTGCCTGAGTCACAGGGAGGTCTATGTCTTCTTGGCCAAGCTGCCACACTCTGCCACCATCCAGCAGGGAGAGCTGAGGCCTGACAACCTCGGGTGCTTAATGGAAGCTGGGGCAGTTCACTCAGCTCCAGCCCCACTCCTGACTGATGTTACTGACTCTTCTGTTTTTGCAGAATTTGTGTTTCTGTCCCGACTATATTCCCATATGGACTAGGTGCTGTTTGAGTTCACAGAAACTGCGACTCAGCCCTGCCCTTTGCCACTGCCCAGAGCTGGCGTGCCTGTCTCTATTGCACTCTGTGTTGGGGCAGGCACGGTTAGAGCTCACACTCAGCTCTCAGTTCCTGCCTCTCTTCTTGCCTGATTTTGTCTCAGCTATGATCCCCCAGGGGCCGGGTGCTTCTTAGGCTCACTAAAGCAGTCCTTCTGACCCAGCTCTGCCCTGGGAGTATGCCATCTCTGTGTGCGTATTCTAGTCTCTGTCCCACCATGCCCCACCCAGGCAGGTACCACCTCAGGCATACCCTGTACTCACGGGGCATGACTGTTTTTCCATCCCAGATCTATTCCACCATTGGCTGCCACCAGAGAAGATGCCAGCTTTCTCTGGTTGCCCAGAGAGGCAGGGAGTATCTATCCAAAATATCTCCAGGTGTGTGAGCCCTATTGTTCCTGCCACTGCCACTGCTGCTCAGTGCTGTGGGGCACTGCCTCTCCCTCTCCCATATGGTTCCCTCAGTCCACCATATTCTCCTTTCACCTGTGCCAAAGAATCAGCACAGACCTGCAGCAGCCCATGCTCTGTCCACACCTCTTGAGAAAATGCCCAAGAATCTGGACTCCATGGGGGACAGGCTTCCAGACCTCAGGGTGAAAGTGGAGGAGAGTGCTGAGAGTTCAGAATTGCAGGTAGAGAATATATACAGTTTTATACAGTTTTATGCCTAGTGGGAGAGTGTCATGGCACACTGGGGAAGGAGTTCCAGGCTTTAGAGGGTCTCTCCCATGGGATAAAATAGGAGGAGATTTGAACTCTGCTTGCTTGTTTGTAGAAAGTATACTGCAAGCCATTCTCATGGGGGAGGGGACTCCCATCTGCTTGGCGATGGACTTTGTACCTATTGTTTGTTTCCTTGGGGTTGTAGCTTGCCTCAGCAGGGTTGATGTGCATTCTTCAACCTTCTCTCTTGGCTCAGCTCCAAACCATCAGCTTACTTGCTAAACTTCTATCCTTTAACTCTCCTTCTGGATGGGAGCCTCTGTGGAAAGCTGGCTCCAGTTGGCCATCTTGCCTCCGCACTCCCCATAGACCATTCTTAACCAGTGTGTGACTAAAGCATGGATACTAAGATAGGCCTATGCTTGAGAAATGTAGGTCTCCTTTCAGGCTCCTTTAGCTTGAAGGCTTTCCATTGGCCTTGCTGAAATTTTCTTAGAACTGCATGGCAGTTGTCTCAATCCATTTTCTGCTGCCATAATAGAAAACCACAAACTGGGTAATTTATAAAGAAAATAAGTTAATGTGGCTCATAGTTCTAGAAGCTGGGAATTCTAAGGGCATAGCACTGACATCTGGTAAGGGCCTTTGTGCCACTTCATAACATGGTAGGTGAGTAAGCATGGCAAGATAGAGAAAGGAAGGGTGGGAGCCAAACTTATCCTTTTATCAGGACCCCACTCCCAAGATATTGAACCTACTCCTGAAATAACAGCATTAATCTATTCGTGAGGGAAGACCTCTTACATTTCAACATTTGGAGAGTACATTCAAACCACAGCATATGTCTAAAACTTCCAACTAACCTTCCTTCTTTCACCCTCTCTTATACAGGGATCAGACCTGCATCATGTTCTGATAGCTCTCTCTGCCTTCTCTAATTCCCTACCCATTTTCCTTCACGGGAACCTACCCTGCCTTTACCATAAATATCTTTAGTATCTAATTTCATCTTTGCATATGCTTGTTAGATGACCCAATCAATGCACATGGTCTAAGAAAACAGATAATAAGATGGAATTTGGGGTATAGTTCACCCATCACCTGGTAGGCAAAGATTATTCTCTCTGGAGTGGTATGTGGAGGATGAATAGTCTCTGACACACAGGGACACTGGTGGTGGTGCTGTTGCTGAAGATTTCACAGGAGGTGACCTGAGAAAACTTCCTGGATAGGATTTTCTTTGCTGTTGCAGTGATTCAGTCATTTGGAAGCTATGAGAGGAATAGTTCATACAAAGGCAGAGAAGTTGGTTGAATTAATGCTCTACAGAGGGATAATGAGAATCAGAGGAACATTACTTAGTTAAAGTTCAAGTATATTACAATGAAAAGAGGACACAGATAAGCAGAAGACAGATAGTACGACAGTTAGAAGGACAGAGCTCCAGAAACAGTTAAATAATCAGTTGAGGCAGGTCTATTATGCTAAAGTCAGGTCCTGGCTGGAAAACCTGGGACCTGGGTATATGAGAGAGAGAGACAGTGGATGAATGTTCCTGAAGATGTTGGCTCTGAAGATCCCTCTGAACCCTCAGAATTGGCAGAAGTGACCTACACTTCTCTAGGAAGAATTGGCACTTCTGTATTGATAGACATTGCAAAGTCCTTTCTCCTATAAGGCAACAGGTGGCCCTCTTAGGGGATCTACCTCTTCTAGCTGCTAGGCTAATAACTTAGGGGTAAATATCAGCACAACCTTGCCAGGAAGTGCTGCACTGGATAAAAGAGAAAAAAATGTTATACACTGAAGGAACTAAAAGAATTAACTAGTACTGGCTTAGCACCTGTAGCATAGTGGTTATGGCATGAGCCACAAACACTGAAGTTGGGAGGTTTGAACCCGGCCTGGGCCAGCTAACCAGCAATGACAACTGCAACAGAAAAATAGCCAGGCATTGTGGCAAGCACTTATAATCCCAGCTACTTGGGAGTCAAGAGAATTGACTCTTGAGGCAAGAGAATTGCTTAAGCCCAAGAGTTTGAGATTGCTGTGAGCTGTGACACCACAGCACTCTACTGAGGACAACATAGTGAAACTCTGTCTCAAAAAAAAAAAAAAAAAAAGAAAGAAAGAAAGAAAGAAAAGAAAAGAATTAGCTAGCACTTATTAGAAGATTAGAAGAAGCAAGGTAGTATATTATAATTGTATTTTGAGGGTGATTTAACAAGCAGATTGGAATATAAGTCTGGATAAGAAAGAATTTATTGACTTGTGGACAATTTTGGTGGGGGTGGGCACAGAGTTTAATATCCTGGCAAGAATCTGAGAGAATAGAGTGTTTCTTAGAGCCTTGAAGAAAGTGATGGCCAATGTTGAGTGAACCAGAAGTGCTTTTGGTATCCTAGCAGATGGCAGAAGGAATAAAGAAGCTGAGGAAAGTGGGCAGGTGAGAAACGCTGTGCTTTGCAAAGTCACATAACACACCAGTTGGCCATGTCCTGTGGGAGAGCTCTGAAGACACATCATTCACTGAGGCCATCAGGAAAGCACCAGTGAGAGCAACACTGGCATCACAGTGGTGGCTCTCCTCTGTGGTTCAAGGCTGAGAGTAGGATATGCTGTCACAGAGCTGGGCTCACTGTTATCATTGATAAGCTTCAATGTAGTGGGTGCCACAATGATTGTAACAACCTTCAGGGTCTAAGGGGCATCCAAGGGTCTTGAGCTTCAGGGATTTGTGTAGATGGTAATAGAGCTTGATATCTCTAAGAGAGAAATAGATGGGAACATCACAGCAAATATGTACTGTGATGATTCCCCTAATTATTTACCCAAAGGGACCCATGGCCCTTTACTTGGGAGATTTTATAGTGGGGAAGGGAAAATATCCAGATATTTTGACGACTCCTGGGCACACAGTCTGAGTTGACATTGATACTTACTGGTCCAAAGCATGATCATAGTTATAATAGAATTTGGGGCCTATGGGGACCAGGTAATAAATGAAGTCCTGGCTAAAGTCTGGCTTAGAATGGACTTTCTGGGTTTTGGGATGCACCTAGTGATCATCTCCTCTGTTCCTGACTGCACTGATGTACTTGGATGTTACATTAACCCTCATATTGGGTTCTTAGCTAATAGGATAATAAATATCATAGTGAGGAAGGCCAAGCAGAAACCTTGAGACCTCACCTCCCAGCCAAGTATAGTATATCAAACATAGTATCTTCCCCACCAAGCAGTTTCAGACAAAACAAAAACAGAAACAAGTGCACAAAATCAAAATGAGTATCACATCCCTGGATGGATCCTGGGAATGACTGAAGACCACTGCGAACTTAAACAAGCAGAAGCCTTAGTTGTGGCTACTGTGCCACATATGGTCTAATTGCTAGAGCAGATCCATAACTCTTCAGGTACAAGGTATGTGGCCAGTGAGCTAACAGAAGTATTATTTTCAGTTCCATTCAGGAAAGAGGATAAGAAATAGTTTGTAATCATATAGAATGGCCAACAATGTTCACTTATAGCTTGCCTTCATGGCTATGTAAACTTTCCTGCCCTCTATCATAATAAGATTTGATGAGATCTGGACATCAAATGCATTTTATGGAACCATCACATTGTTACATTTCATTAATGGCATGCTGATGTGCTCCAGAGGGTGGGAGATAACTCTCACAGAGATTCAGAAATCTACCACTTCAATGAAGTTTTCAGGGGTTCATTGGTTAGAAGTTTGTTGGGATGGCTTAAAATGAATTGTATCTCTTATATCTCCTACTATTAAGATGAAAACAGTGCCAGTAAACCTCTTTGGAATCTGGAAGCAACATGTTCTACACCTAGGACATTGTTCTGGACCATGGGACTGAGTGGCAAAGAAGACTGGTGCTTTGACTAGGACCTGGAAAGAAAAGAGTTCTGTAGAAGGTTTAGGCTATGCTGTAAGCAGTCCTGGCAGTAGAATTTGGAGGACCCCATGGTGTTTGTTGTAAAATGTCAGTGGTAGAAAAAAATGCAGTATGGAGTTATATTAAGAGCTCTGGAGGGAGAAATCAAAATGCAGGCCCATGGAATTCTGCCTACTTCTGTTTCTGAATGTTCAATCTATCAGCAATAGAGACCAGTGCTGTGCCCTTGATATGGAACTATTCCTTGAGGAGACCAATCAGCCACTTAGTGGCAAGTCAACTATATTGGGTCTCTCTCATACTATATGCTTGTGTACCTCTAAAATATGTTGAAATCCTAACCCTCAAAGTGATGGCAGTAATAGTAGGGCCTTTGAGAAGTAATTAGATCGTGAGGGGGTTAATGTCCTTATACAAGAGGCACAAGGAAACTCATTCGCCTCTTGTACTATGTGAGATTACAGTGAGAAGACATCTGCCCATGAAGGAAGAGGGACCTCACCAACTGTTGTATCTGCTGGTACTGTGGTCTTGGATTTCCCAGCCTCCAGAACTGTGAGAAATAAATTTCAATTGTTTATAAGCTAACCAGTTTATTGTATTTTGATATAGCGGCCTGAACAGACAAAGACAAAGGGCCAGTGGTTCACCCTCAAAGGGATAGATGATTTATTCTGGGTGTTTGCCTTTGCTACCTATAGTGCCTCAGCCAGCATCACTACTATGGGACTTATGGGATGTCTTATCCAGAAGCTCAGAACCCCACACAGCATGGCATCCAAACATGAGACCCATTTCACAGTGAAGGAAGTATGGAGTGGACCCATGATCATATTATCTTCTGGTAATATAACATACAACACCATCCAGGGGCTACTGGCCTCAGAAAATTCTAGAACATCCCTTTAAAGGAATAGGTAAAGTGCCAGCTTGGTGGCAACACTATGAAAGAATGCAAAGTCTTTCAGGATGCTGTATATAGGCAGAGATCATTATTTGGTGCTAGGTCCCTGATAGGAAAAATTCATGGGTCTGGGAACCAAGGCTGGAAGTGGGAATAATTCCACTTTCTATTCTTCCTATTGACCCACTGAAGGATTTTGTACTTTCCATCCCTGCCACTCTGAGCTCTGCAGAGTTGGAGGTCCTGGCCTCCAAAAAAGGTGCACTCTTGCCAGGAGACATAGACAAGGGTCCCATTGAACTATAGGCTATACGCACCACCAAGGCTTTTTTGGCTCCTTACATCCAGGAACCATCCTGAGAGGCAGAGTCATCATATTGGCAGAAGTAATTAACCCTGATCAATAGGAGGAGACAAGAACTTTTATCCAATGGAGACAGGGAGGGAATATGTGGAATCTAAGTGAAGTAGTTGGACATCTCCTGGTATTCCCTTGCCCCCTTGAATGGACACATGCAGCACCCTTGCTTGAGAAGGAAGTCATTACCAAAGGTATGATTACTGGACCCTTCAGGAATGAAGGCTGGGTCACACCACCAGATAAGCCACCCAGACTTACGAACGTGATAGATAAAAGCAAGGGGAATTTAGAATGAAGAAAGCAGTCTGAATACCAGTTGCAGGCCTGAGATCAACAGCAGTGATGTTCCATTCACCGAGCTCTTCTAAGTTTACCTTTAGGAAGAGGGGTCTGTGGGAACCATGGAAGAACTGCTCCATAACTCACCTGAAGAAGCAGATATGTGCAACCACAAGAGTGTGCCTCTCAGATCTCCTAATGTAGGGGGTGCAAGTGACTAATGTCCTCAGATGCTGTGTTTGAAATATACTACCACATTTGCTCTGAGACCACACTTCCCATTGTTTACTTCCAGCCAGTGATGGCACATAGTGGGGGTATTATGGCAGGTCTACTCTTGTGAGACTCCTCTGACAGATGACTTTGGCCTTGTCCTATCCAACCTTCCTTCTTTCTCTCTCGCCTTCTCAGAGATTAGATGTCTGTCACTCTGACAGCTCTTTCAGTGTTCTCTTGCTCCCCCTACCCCACTTTCTAAGGCATTTCCTAACATTTCCTGCAAATCTAATCTGATATTGGTGTCTACTTCTTGGAGGACCTAAACTAACAGTGGTAGGTATAAATTTACCCATTTTATAGATAAGGAAACTGCTTTAGAGAAGTTAAACTTGAACAAGGTTATATAGCTAGAAAATGTTAGAACCATGGTTTAAATCCAGGACTGTCTGGCTTCAGTGCCTATGTCACTAGGTTTCGCGTCCCTGTTTTCCTGCTTCTGCTGTTTCTGTTTGTTTCATACTTCCTCAGTCTTCCAGAAAGGGAAAGGCTTTTAAATATTCTGTCTGTTTCTGACCTGAAAGGCAAGAAGAATTTCTGACTACACTTGTAACAGCATGAAAGAAAGACTTTTATAAGCCTGAGATAGGCCTCAGTTCTTGAGGTAAGAGTGTCCCCAGGGGAAGAAATGGCTCAGGGGACAGTGTTGGGGCCGCTTTGCTAAGCTTTTCTTTGTCTGAAGAATCTCTCTGTGGAGTGAAAACTTAAATGGTTACAGTTTTGTTTATAAGAGAAACCATATACCATCATACCTATTATCAAATTAGAACATGTCTCTCCTTCACAGCAAAATATTCTATACTTTTGTAAGATCTCCTCTTTTTAATTAAATGAAACACAAAATTTCTTTTTTTCTTTTTTTTTATTTAGAGACAGAGTCTCACTTTATCGCCCTTGGTAGAGTGCTGTGGTGTCACACAGATCACAGAAACCTTCAACCCCTGGGCTTAGGTGATTCTCTTGCCTCAGCCTAACCAGTAGCTGGGACTCCAGACACCCCACCAAAAAGATGGGCTATTTTTTTGCTGCAGTTTGGCCAGGGCCAAGTTTGAACCTGCCACTCTCGGTATATGGGGCCGGCTCCCTACTCATTGAGCCACAGGCACTACCCAAAACACAAAATTTATAAATTTAACACTGGAATGACAATCAAGGGCTGTTGGGACTTTGTGTCCTAAGACACTGCGGCTTCTGTTGAGTTTCCCTTACCACATTGGCCTCAAGGAAACATTGCTCTTTTAACATTCTGATTTTCATGTGGACATGGGCTTTTGTTAGATTCTCTTTTTAAAAAAAGGAATATCATATTTAGATATTAGTAAAAGATAACAAAAGGGAAACCAACCTGGAGAGAACCATTAATCTATTTAGGCAGTATGACTTGCAATATTTATTTCAGAATCTTCAGCATCCTTTCCATCCCTGGGCAGGCTTACTCAGCTTCTTCCCTTGCTGGCCTTAGGTTGGCCACCATTATGTGAAAAGCAGTACCTTTTACTTCAAGTGAGTTCAAGACAGCTTTCTGCCTTTTTGTTCTGGTTTCCATTTCTTTGGTGTCTGGCACAGGAATCACTTCACCCCACTGCTGAAACTCTTCTCTACCAGTAGGGATGCAGCTCCACAGTATTGTGTCATAATTTAGCCTCTTCTCTTCATCCTTCTCCTTGTGTTCATCCATATTCATCATCATTCTTATCTCCATTGGATCATTACCACATTCTCATTAGCATATAAATAAGTTGTGAGACATCGTCTTAAGAAAAAAACAAGGTTCAATGCCTGTGGCTCAGCGGGCTAAGGTGCCAGCCACGTACACCTGAGCTGGCAGGTTCGAATCCAGCCCGGGCCCGCCAAACAACGACAGCTGCAACCAAAAAACTGGCTGGGCATTGTGGCAGGCGCCTGCAGTCCCAGCTACTTGGGAGGCGGAGGCAGGAGACTCACTTGAGCCCAGGAATTGGAGGTTGCTGTGAGCTGTGAAGCCACAGCACTCTATCCAGGGTAACAGCTTGAGGCTCTGTCTCAAAAAAAAAAAAAAAAAAGAAAAAGAAAAAAACAAGATGGGGGAGGGGCAAGATGGCTGACTGGGAGCAGCTTCCCAAAGAGGCTCCTGTCCAAAAAGAAAGATAACGTCCATAAACTGCCCAATTAAGCTGAATACTAGGAGCCCAGCCGAGAGAGAGAAGTGATAACTGCAAGTCACCTCTGCTGAGGAAGGCTACGACTCCAAGAAAGCAAGCTTCAGGTACAAAATTCATCTGAAAGGAAAAGTGTCCATCCCCTCTCCCAAGAAAGATGTGGTGTTTCTGTTTCCTTTCTTTTTTCTCTTTGTTTGCTCCTGTGGGTTTTCCACAGACAAGCAGTGAACTGTGGACCTCTTGTCTCACCCCACAGGAGAGTGCTGTGGGAAATGGGGACTATTTCCTCAGAGGGACCCTGCAGTGACTTTGAACACTCTCTTGCTAGGCAGAAAAATTGAACTAAAGTCTTCCCTGCCATTCTGAACTTCCAGTACACCTTTCTGCCCTTACCTGATGAACCAGAAGCCTAACCCCTGCTGAGACTGAGGAAACAGGATCTTGAGCAACACCCTCCCTCCCTGTCTGTGGGACCAAGTGTCCCCCACCAAGAGACTCTGGGGGCTGCACCAAGCCTCTCCTATCCACCCTCACCTACCCCGCCAGGCCTTTGCACGCCCTCCCTGGCCAGGGACTCCACCAGCGACTGTGCGCCTCTGCGCCCCACACCTGCCGGGCCTCTGCCTGCTCTGGCCAGGAACTCTGGGAGCTACACAACCTGCATCCTCCCTCCCGTCCCCTCCCTGCCTCTGCATTGGCCCCGCCCATCTGGCCAGAGACTACGGAGGCCGTGTCATCTGGGCCATCCCTCCGGAGCCCTGCCTGCTCTGTGCCGAGCCCTCCTCCTGGCCAGAGACTGCTGGAGCCACAGGCTATCTTTGCCAAAGTCACCAGGTGCCAGGCACTCCCAGCACCATGTGCACCATCCCCGCCCTACTGTAGGATCTGAGGGGACCACACTCCGGAGTGTCTCTCATAGCCAAACTCCCTGGCTGGGGCAATCCCAGAGGAGCTACACAGGGTCACTCCCTACAAAGATCCAGCAACAATAGAGTGATCCCACCAGGGTCTAATCTTGGAGAGACACCTCCCCAACTCTGAGGATGGCCAGAGGCAATGGTGAAAAACAATCATTTGGCAGAATCAAAGGAAAAACTTTGGCAATATGAATAATCAGAGTAGATCAACTCCCCCAAGGAACAGCAAGGCAGACATAGCACAAGATCCCATGCATAAACAAATGGCCAAGCTGTCAGAAATCAAATTCAGAATCTGTATAGCAAATAAGATCAATGGAATGGAGGAAAAGATGGAATTAGAATTTCAAGAATTAATCCAAAAGATGTCTCAAGAATTCAACGAATTCAAAGACAAAATGACGAAAGATTTTGATACATTGAGACAAGAAGTTGCAGCCCTCAAAGATCTGAGAAATACTTTAGAATCCCTCAGTAACAGAATGGAGCAAGCAGAAGAAAGAATTTCTGACATTGAAGACAAAGCTTTTGAATGCTCCCAAACTTTCAAAGAGGAAGAGAAATGGAGGGCAAAAACAGATCACTCTGTCAGAGAGCTCTGGGATAATTCAAAGAAAACCAATATTCGCCTTATAGGGATCCCAGAAAGTGATGAAGTGGCTTCACAAGACACAGAGTCTCTTCTTCATGAGATTGTGAAAGAGAACTTGCCAGACTTGCCAAGAGATTCTGAAATACAGATAGCAGAGAGTTTCAGAACTCCAGCATGACTCAATCTGAATACGACATCCCCCAGACACATCATAATCAATTTCACTAAAGTTAATATGGAGGAGAAAATTCTGAAAGCAGCCAGATAGAAGAAAACCATAAACTACAAGGGGAAGAATATTAGAATAACTGCAGATCTCTGCTGAAACCTTTCAAGCTAGATGAGAATGGTCATCGACTTTTAATCTCCTAAAGCAAAATAATTTTCAACCCAGGATCCTGTATCCAGCTAAACTGAGTTTCATTTATGATGGAGAAATTAAATACTTTAATGACATCCACATGTTGAAGAAATTTGTCATAACAAAACCAGCTCTCCAGGATATTCTCAGACCTATCTTCCATAATGACCAGCATAATCCTCCATCATAAAAGTAAACTCACTCAGAAACTTTTGATCAAATTCCAACTTCCACAGTCACAAAAGGATTAAAAATGTCCACTGGACTTTCAGAAGGTTTATCAATATTCTCAATTAATGTAAATGTTTTAAATTGTCCTCTAAAGAGGCACAGGTTGGCTGACTGGATGTAAAAACTCAGGCCAGGTATCTGCTGCATATAAAAATCTCATTTTACCTTAAAAGATAAATATAGACTCAAAGTGAAGGGATGGTCATCTATATTCCAGGCAAATGGAAAGCAGAAAAAAACAGATGTTGCAATCCTATTCGCAGATACAATAGGCTTTAAACCAAACAAAATAAGGAAGGATAAGGACAGACACTTCATATTTGTTAAAGGTACTACTCAATATGATGAGATTTCAATTATAATATTTATGCACCCAACCAGAATGCGCCTCAATTTATTTTTATTTTTATTTTTTTTTTTGAGACAGAGCCTCAAGCTGTCACCCTGGATAGAGTGCTGTGGCATTACAGCTCACAGCAACCTCCAATTCCTGGGCTCAAGCGAGTCTCCTGCCTCTGCCTCCCAAGTAGCTGGGACCACAGGTGCCTGCCACAACACTGGGCCATTTTTTTTGGTTGCAGCCACCATTGTTGTTTGGCAGGCCAGGCTGGATGTGAACCCGCCAGCTCAGGTGTACGTGGCTGGTGCCTTAGCCCGTTGAGCCACAGGCACCGAGCAGAATGCGCCTCAATTTATAAGAGAAACTCTAACAGACATGAGCAACTTGATTTCCTCCTGCTCCATAGTAGTTGGAGATTTTAAAAACTCCTTTAGCAGTGCTGGATAGATCCTCCAATAAGAAGCTAAGCAAAGCAATTTTAGATTTAAACCTTTTTTTTTTTTGAGACAGGACCTCAAGCTGTCACCCTGGGTAGAGTGCTGTGGCATCACAACTCACAGCAGCCTCCAATTCCTGGGCTCAAGCAAGTCTCCTGCCTCCACCTCCCAAGTAGCTGGGAGTACAGGCACCCACCACAATGCCTGGCTATTTTTTGGTTGCAGTTGTCATTGTTGTTTGGTGGGCCCAGGCTGGATTTGAACCCACCAACTCAGGTATGTGTGGCTGGTGCCTTAGCTGCTTGAGCCACAGGCGCTGAGCCTTTAGATTTAAACTTAACCATTCAACATCTCAATTTTTTTTTAAACATATTTATTTATTTATTTATTTATTTATTTTAGACCCTGGGTAGAGTGCTGTGGCATCACAGCTCACAGCAACCGCCATCTCCTGGGCTCAAGCGAGTCTCCTACCTCTGCCTCCCAAGTAGCTGGG
>CAUYRH010123184.1:0-20422 GCA_963574655.1 Perodicticus potto
ATGCCATTTCTTGGAATCTACCTGTATTAGTTTCCTGGTTTGTCATAACAAAGTACCACGAATTTTTTTTTTTTTTGAGACAGAGCCTCAAGCTGTCACCCTGGATAGAGTGCTGTGGCATCACAGCTCACAGCTACCTCCAATTCCTGGGCTCAAGCGAGTCTCCTGCCTCAGCCTCCCAAGTAGCTGGGACTACAGGCGCCCGCCACAACGCTCAGCCGTCATTGTCGTTTGGCAGGTCCAGGCTGGATTCCAGGTGTACGAGCTTAGGTGTACGTGGTTGGCACCTTAGCCCATTGAGCCAATTTGTACCACAAATTTGATGGCTTAAAATAATAAATGAAAAATGTATTCTTTCAGAGTTCTGGAGGCCAGAAATCCCAAATCAAGGCATTGACGGGACAGAATCTATTTGATGCTTTCAGCTTCCGGTGGTTGCCAACTTCCTTGGCTTGTGGCCACATCACTCCAATCACTCCCTCCATCTTCCCTCAGCCTTCTCCTCTGTGTGTCTGTGTCTTCTTTTCTCTTATAAAAGCACTTTGTCATTGGATTTAAGGCCCGCCCAGATAATCTGGGATAACTTAGTTACAACTGCATTCACAGGTGCTGGGTAATAGGATGTGGACGTATCTTTTTGAGGACCATCTTTCAACCACTACATTACCATATGGCAAAACTGCAATTTAAAAATGTAAAAATAAAATAAAACAAGCTTTTTGCCCAAAGATCTTTAGCATGGTATTGAAATAACTGAAAACAGCCTAGACTAAGGATAAACCACAGGAGGGTAACTAAGCCAACTTTCCTTCAACACAAGATCATTTATTGCCATGACTGTTAAAAAATGATTCCAAAAGTTTCATAAGATAGGAAATGCTTGTATTGTAATAAGTAGAAAAAAGCAGAACATAAAATTGTCTTTACAACCTGATTTCAAATATGTAAAATTATCCAAGGAATATTAAGTAGAAGGAAATGTGCCTTATGAAAAATATTTATAATCATTGAGTGGGATTATTGGTCTATTTTTTCCCCTTCTTATGACTTCTCTGTGTTTTCTAAACAAACACAAATTACTTTTATGATTTGAGTGAATTTCGAGGAAAATTTGTGCACAAAGAGATATGCAGCTGAACGGGGAGACTGATCACCGACACTTATTTTTGCTTCCTCTCTAAATTGTAAGCAAAGGAATGAAAAGGGAAATAAAAATGATATAAAAGATAAACAAGACAGATGATACAAAACCACAAGGAAGGGAGAGAAAAGACAAAAGAAGATGCAAGAGGCCGACAGCTTTCAGGGACTGGAAAAGTATGCAGAGATAGGATGTGAACGGGCCCAGCTGCTTGGGACATGCAAGCCCCACTGAGGTGCCACGGAGGGAGAGGGGTGGGCCTGCAGGTATGGATGGATGTAGGTATATAAAGGAAGAGACTTGCAGTGTGCCAACCTGATTGGGGGGGGGGGGAGGCGATGCAGAAAAGCAGAGGAACGAGCAAAAATCTGCACTCTAATCAAGTGTCCCCAGCCTCCTTCTATTTTAACATCCAGAAGACAGGTGCACCTTCGCTTCTAAGTGGGATGGAAGATTCTTCTCGGGAGAAATTAAATGGCCTTAGAAAAGAGATGTCTGAAGAGTTCACCACCAGAAGGCCAGCTGCACACCTAGCATCCCTATAGGTAAAGCTGGCCCTCCAGAATTACAACCACTCACATAGACACAGTGTTTCCAATCCCCTAACTGGTGCTTCAGTTCTCAAGTAGGACCCCATAACCGGGGGCTCCAGTTGGGAAGTCTCCAGGACAAAAGAGAGACCCAAAGAGGCAAACACAAGAGAAGAGAGTTGATGTTTCCGGGAGAATATAAAAAGGGGAATCCTTTGAAAAGAGTGGTTTCCCACAAAAGTTCTAAGTAATATCCTGCCGTAAGAGAATGCTTTCATGAAAGTAGAACAAAGGGCTATAAAAAAGGATTGATCAACATCATTAGGCGGCTACTATCAAAAACCAAAAAGCCAGAAAATGGCAAGTATTGGCAAGGATATAGAGGAATCGGACTAGTGTGTACAACTAGTAGGAATGTAAACTAGGGTAGCTGTGTGGATACAGCATGGCAGTTTCTCAAAAAATTAAACTAGAACTACCATATGATCCAGCGATTCCACCTCTGAGTATATATCCAAAAGAATGGAAATAGATACTTGTAAACCCAAGTTCATAGCAGCACCATTCACAGTAGCAGTGGCAAAGAGGTGGCAGCAACCCAAGTATCCACTGATAAATGCATGGATAACCAAAATGTGGCCTATACATATGATGGGATTATTATTCGGTCTGAAAAAGGAAGGAAATTCCAATGTGTGCTACAGCAGGGATGAACCTTGAGGGCATTTTACTGAGTAAAATAAGCAAATACTGTAAAGGCAAAGACTGTCTGATTCCACTTGTCTGAGTTACCTAGAGTACACATTTTCACAGAGACGGAAAGTAGAATGGCGGATTCCAGGCCCCGGGAGGTGAGGGGCAGCAGAGTGGGGAGTTACTATTTAATACGCATAGGGTTTCAGTTTTCAAAGATGAAAAACTTCTGGAGGTGAATGGTGGTGATGGTCGCGCAGCAATGCAAGCATAGTTAATATCCCTGATCTATATACTTAAAAATGAATGAAATGATAAATCCTAGGTTATGTATATTTTACCACAAAATTTTTTTAAAAGATTAATAGAGGGGAAAGGAAGAGCAGAGAGAGGGAAGGAGCAAGGGGGGTGGGGTCTGGGTGTGTGCCACACCTTTTGGGGGCAAAACACGATTGTAAGAGGGACTTTACCCAACAAATACAATCAGTGTAACATTGTTTCTTGTACCCTCAATGAATCCCCAACAATAAAAAAAAAAAAGATTAATAGAGAATAAGAGCTATCTTAGAAATGATACTTTTTTGTTTGTTTTTTTTTTGAGACAGAGCCTCAAGCTGTCACCCTGAATAGAGTGCTATGGCATCACAGCTCATAGCAACCTCCAACTCCTGGGCTCAAGCGAGTCTCCTGCCTCTGCCTCCCAAGTAGCTGGGACTACAGGCACCCGCCACAACGCCTGGCCATTTTTTGGTAGCAGCCGTCATTGTTGTTTGGCAGGCCCAGGCTGGATTCGAACCCGCCAGCTCAGGTGTACGTGGCTGGCGCCTTAGACCGTTGAGCCACAGGCGCCGAGCCAGAAATGATACTTTTTAAGATGGGAGAATTGAAGTTAGGGGATCTCTGTCTGCTGTAGTATAAATTCCAGTCCCTTACCCTGAGTTTTTTCATTTTAGCTCTTAATCTAATCAAGTATTATTAGTTGTTTACTCTTTCTCCCACCAGTAGATGAGCCCAATAGAGCGGGAGCACTTTCCACAGTGTTCCCTGTTCTCTCCTCCAACACCTGGAACCGTGCCCAAATCAGGAGAGGCACAGGGCAAATATCTGTGGGAGAGGGTAAAAGGGAAGTCAAAGAGATCTCCCAAAAGGAAAATAAAAGTGTAAGCATTTTTAAAATAGGAGAGAAAAGTAAGAAAACTATGGGGTCAATTTAAGGGATCCAACCTCTAACAGGAATCAGGGAGAACAGGAAAAACCAGGGAGAGGAATTCACAAAGTAACAGTGGACAATTACTCAGAAATGAAAAATAGTACTCTCTAGACTAAAAGCATCTGAAAGAAAAAAAAGAAGAAAAAATATATTGCAATAAGGCAGACACACTAGGGATTTAGAAAAAGATCTCAGGCTGGGCACGGTGGCTCAAGCCTGTAATCCTAGCAGTCCGGGAGGCCAAGACTTGACGATGGGAGTTTAAACAAGCCTGAGCAAGAGTGAAACCCTACCTCTACAGAAAAAATTAGCCAGGCGATATGGCCGGGGCCTGCAGTCCCAGCTACTTGGGAGGAATGAGGCAGGAGGATTGCTAGAGCCAGGAGTTTGAGGTTGCAGTGAACTAGGATGATATTGTTGAACTCTAACCTGGACAGCGGAGCAAGACCCTATCTCAAAACAAAAAAATATCTTGAAGAGGACTTTTCCTGCAAAGGGAAACAAGTCATAAAAGATCAAGTATCAAAATAGCACTGGATTTTCTTGCACCCAAAGAAGTACTGGAAGCTGTAAGAGAGTGAAGCAATGCCATGGAAATAGTGAAAACATCTTCTGACCCAGCCAAACTTTCAAATATAGCATGCAGACATAATGAAACCTCTTCAGACAAGTTGCTCTCAAAAAAGTGAACCTCTTATGCACCTTCTTTAGGAAGCTTTTGCAGGATGTGCTCCAGCAGAGAAGAGGAATAAAGTAAAACTGACTTGAGAGAACAGACGGAACAATCCAACACGGGAAGACGAAGAACGACGGCAGGCCACTAGAGGGCAGCAGGAGGGCAGAGGCGTCCAGGACCCGGTTTAGGAGGCCGGGGAAGACAGCGTTACCTGATGTTTCTGTTTAAAAACTTTGATCCGGGGCGGCGCATGTGGCTCAAAGGAGTAGGGCGCTGGCCTCATATGCCGGAGTGGCGGGTTCAAACTCAGCCCTGGCCAAACACTGCAAAAAAAAAATTTTTTTTTTGATGGGATGCAATCGATGTACCTGGCTCTCTGTACCCCCAATGAATCCTCAACAATTAAAAAGAAAAACTCTGATGGGTACTTGGCAGCTGCCTATACATTGTATGAAAACCCAATTAAAATCAGCAGATAGAAAATTAGCAATTCTAAAAAGATAATCATTAATAAAGGGAGGAAAAATTTACATAAGGACTGTAGTATTTGACTTTGTGAAAAATTAATATAGTCATAATTAATGTAAAGACTATTGTTCTAATTGTGTAGGGACTAGAAAGAAGTATGTCGCCCCCAGTAGAGTGCCAGGGCATCACAGCTCACAGCAACCTCAAACGCTTGGGCTTAAGCACTTCTCTTGCCTCAGCTTCCCAAGTAGCTGGGACTACAGGCGTCCGCCACAACACCCAGTTATTTTGTTGTTGTTGTTGGAATTGTCATTGTTGTTTAGCTGGCCCAGGCCAGGTTTGACTATTTCCTCTTGCATAATTATTTCTTCGGTGCACTTGGCCAGCGCTGTAACTGTGCTACGGGCACCAAGCCGGGACACTGAATTCTTATCAGCCCAAATGGCAAAGAGATTAGTAATGTTTGAAAGTGAGTAGTAAAGAAAAGCAATATAAGCATGCTAAGAAATATGGAGACAAATAGCAGAAGAAACAGCTTAAGAAATAGAAACTGGTCGCCTCCAGGAAGCAGAACAAAGGACCAAAAGGTGAAAGGCAGGAGTTTGCTTTTTTCATTATTACTGTGATTTTTTAATATTATTTGAGTAATTGTATGTATGCATTACCTTATTAAAGTAAAAATTAACTAGCTTAAAAATTCAAATTAATGGGAATCTAAAAACGTTATACATTATTTGACCATGTTAAGAAATATGGAGACCAGAGGGGACAGATGGCAACTGTGGCAAAGGGTGGGGTGAGGGGGTGGACAGGGGAAGGAGAAGTGGCTGCAAGGGCTGAGCTGAGGGATACTGCCAGGAGGCAAGAACTCTGGGACTCAGGGTAACAGGCGACTCTGCAGTTGCGTAGAAATAGATGACCTGGTCCAGGGCTCTCACTGAGGTTGGACAGGTGTGTATAGAAAGCCTGCAGACTATGGGAGTATGTTTGTAAAGTCCTTTATTTACTTCCTGCTGTTTTGAATGTCACCCAGAGTGGATGGCCAAGGGCAACTTCCAAAAACGCTGGCCTCCCTGACTCTTTCAATAGGGAACCAAGGATCAAATTCAGTTCTTCCACTCAGGGATGCAGGGAGAACACTCCAGTCACCGTAGCCAGAGCTGCAAGGAGCGGCTGGTACTCCCTGAGCCAGGCCTCTGAAGCATACCACAATATGAAGATCACAGTTCAAACTCCACCAGGGAGTGATATTGTACAAATGGCTAGACCTCTTTGAGCCTCTGTGTCATCATCTGAAAGGGAGCAGTAACACCTGACATTTGCACGTCTTTTGTGAGGAGCAAATTAGGGATCTAAATGCCCAATCATTTTTTGACCTCTCACTCCTGTCTGCTCATACCAAGTGATGTGCACCATAAAAAGCAAGGCAATCAGCTGTATTAGTTTCCTGTGGCTGCTGTAACAAATTATCACAAATTTAGTATCTTAAAACACTATGAATTTTTTTTTTATTTTACAGTTTAGGATGTCAGGAGTCCAAAATCAGAAGACACTTCCACATTTGATCAGCATATTTCCTATGAACCTAGGGACATTTCTACCTCCTGTTTCTGGCAAACTGTATCCTTATGAAAATTGCTCATTGAGTAGGATAGAACCCAGTATCATGATAAACTGGGGAGTTAACTCAAGGTAAAACTACATTCCTTGAAGCATGACTCCACACAGTCAGCACCTAACATAGCAGTTCACAAAGGACTTGCTACTGTAGTAGGAAATATTTATTTTTATTTTTAAAAATAAAACTCAGCAGTTGTAAGTCAAACTGCAACCTTAGAATAAATAATTTATAGGGAATTCTTTTTGGCTAAATGCCCTGCTATCCCCTAGAGCTGCCAGGACATTCCACTGGGACGATCATTACAAATACTAGATCTTGTCGTGCACCTTCAAAGATCAAGCTCCATGTTCCAGGAAAAATCAAACATTAACTATGTTCTTTTTTTTGATGGTTTTTTTTTTTTTTTGAGACAGAGACTCACTTTGTCACCCTCAGTACTGTGCCATTAAAAAACCTCAAAATGCAGAATACAAATGTCTTCATACAATAACTAAGAAAATGCCATGAAGGGTATGTTAAACATTTTGATGAAAACATTTCAGATTGTATATGAAACTAGCACATCGTACCCCTTGATTGCACTAATGTACGCAGCTATGATTTAATAAAAAAAAAAAACCTCAAACTCTTGGGTTTACCCAATTATCTTGCCTCAGTCTCCCAAGTAGCTGGGATTACAGGTGCTCACCACAATACCTGGCTATTTGTTAGAGACAGGGTCTCACGCTCACCACAATACCTGGCTATTTGTTAGAGACAGGGTCTCGCACTTACTCAGGCTGGTCTCGAACCTGTGAGCTCAAGCAATCCATCCGCCTTGGCCTCCCAGAGTGCTAGGAGAACAGGCGTGAGCCACCATGCCCGGCCTAATAATGTTCTTTTAATAAATAGTGACTTACCATTACCCCCTCCAATGGTGGTGAATAGCACAATGCAGTATTAAGTCCAGATGTAATCCAACATAACTATGGAGGTTAATTTTATTGAGAGCTCATTATGGGCCACATTCTTGATAGAATTCTTTCATCTAAGCTCCTTACAAGCCTGAGGTAGGTAGCATTTTCTATTTGCCCAATCAAGTAGGAAAAGGAGGTTACTAACTTGACTGAGGTCAGCAGCACAGCCAGGAAGAATTGGGATGCAAATCCAGTCTAAAGTCCAAGTTCTTTGCTACTGTCCTGTGCTGCTAGACTAGTAAACTGCAACAACCTAACACTTCTGTGACTAATGCAAAAGCAATGAAGAAAGGTAATCCTTGGTCTTTTTTTTTTTTTGAGACAGAGTCTCATTATGTTGCCCTTGGTAGAGTGCCAGGGCATCACAGCTCACAGCAACCTCCAACTCTTGGGCTTAAGCGATTCTCTTGCCTCAGCTTCCCAAGTAGCTGGGACTACAGGCGTCCACCACAACGCCTAGCTATTTTTGTTGGAGATGCCACTGCTGTTTTAGCTGGCCAGGGCCAGGTTCAAACCCGCCACCCTTGATATATGGGACTGCACCCTACCCACTAAACCAAAGGCGCCACCCTCCTTAGTCTTTCTTAAATACATGTATTTTGGGGGAGCAATCTACATCAGTGATTCTCAACCTTCCTAATGCCGCAACCCTTTAACACAGGTCCTGTGGGTCGCGACCCATAGGTTGAGAACCACTGATCTATATGCTGGCCACAGGGATTCTGGAGTGAAGCCAAGTGAAGGGCAATTATGTCTTGGGCTGATGAGCTTCTAACTCTTGGGCTTAAGCTTGATTCTCTTGCCTCAGACTCCCAAATAGCTGGGACTACAAGCGCCCTCCACACGTCCAGCTATTTTTTGTTGTTGTTGTAGTTGTCATTGTTGTTTAGCAGGCCCAGGCTAGGTTCGAACCCACCAGCCCCAGTGTATGTGGCCAGTGCCCTAACCACTGAGCCACGGGCGCCGAGCCAGATATATATTATAATTTTAATATGTTTTTTTCCTTTCTTAAAACTTGTATACATTTTTTGGAACCCTCAGTAGCTGATGTGCTGCAAGGTGCACAAGGACCTTCTGTGTCGATGTTCTAATTCTCACAGTGAATTCTAATTATGCAGATCGTCAAAATCATCACATTAGATAGCATCTTCAATTTTCCACTTGGTAAAGATTTAAGCCCACAAAAGAACATTAATTAATTTTGGGAAAGAACATTTCCATTTCTTATAGAGCTCAGTCACTCCTTCAACTTTTAAGTCCTCTGGTGACTTTGATATGACCTCACTATGATTTATAAGTATTTGGCAACCTTCTCCTAGCCCTAATAATATTCTGGAGAGATTTCTTACTTTGATGTTTCCCTACTAATAAGTTCCTCACCAGTTCAATTTTCTCTAAGGATACCCTGGCAGACCTGAGGGAAAACCAAAGGAGTGAAATTGTGGAAAAGTCCATCATATACACGAGACCTGAAGACAAGAGAGAATCTTGCAGACTAGTGTGTGACCCACAGCTGTCTTCATCCAGGGCGGTGCAAAGTGAGTGTCAGTGGTCATCTTTACATAGGAAGGTCACAGCTGTGCTGATAGTACAGGTGAGATCTTTCAGGGCCCCGCTTTCCTTATCTGTGAGCCAAAACTGCTGACTTCTAACCTCTAGACTGTAAGTTCTTGCGGGTTAGAGCAGACACAAAGGCATCAATAGGACACAGTGTACAACTGATGTCACAGGAAACCTTTTTCTGAGAATAATCTGCTTTTCTCTTCCTTGGTGCTATGAGGTCAGTGATTAGCGAGGTGCAGTGCTGTAATCTGAGGGAACAGTCCCCAGTGCAGGGGGTGGGTGGCCAATAGCTTTCTGTCCCTTTGGGAATCCCAAAACCCCTAGGGAAGAGGACACAGCAGGTGTAATCTTACCCAGAGAGGGGGACCCCACCTTGTTCCAGCCTTACCTCATGAAGGAAGTCCATTTTGAGTGTTCTCAAGAGGAACTCAAGGAGGCTAAATAATCAACTCGGAGCAAGCCCCCAGAGTGGCTCTGGGAAAAGGAGCCAGCCTCTGCCCTTTCTATTAGAAAATGCACCCTGCTTCCTACTTCTCCCACCATAAAAATCTGCTTCTAAATACATTCCCTCTCTGAGTCCCTGGAAATGAACAAATACAGCCCGGAGCCAAAGCCACACCGTGGATGGGCTTTTTTCCCAGGAGCCACCATACAGCTCTCCAAGGCTCCACCATACCCCAGTCTCAGGATGCAAAATGCAGGAAAAGTCATAAAGACAGCAAATACTAGAAGAATCTCTGCCACAATTCTAATCATTTCCTTTTTGGGGAAGGCCTCATTTTTTAAGAAATAAAATACTCATTAAATCCGCTACCTCAGTGGACTACAGACAGCTTCTCCCTACCTGACAGCAGCAGTTTGCCAAGCACAGGTAGGAAGAGCAGGCTTTTCTGGCCTCATCCACACCTCCCCTTCCCCACCAGCCCACACACTTTCCCCCAGAGAAAGTGAAGCACAGCTTGAAGTCAATTCTTGTGGCAAATTTAATAAAAGAGTTTGAAAATCACTCTTAATTCACAAAAACAAAAGGTTGCAGGCACTAAATATCCTTACAGCTGCATGGGTTTCAGAATGAACAGCCCATGCACGCATGGGATCTCTGTGTTGGCAGTTTATTTTAAAAAACAACACCCTAGTTATCACAGTTTCTTCTTTGCCCACCATTTGCCTTAATAGAAGTAGTTACAAAAAAAAACTAAAAAACCAAAAAACTGAGCGAATATGTTCTTTGTATACTGACACATTTGCAGAGAAGTCATGAATCATGATAATTCAGAAGCTTCTACTTTCACTCCTGAATCAGACAAAGAATAAATGACAACATTAATAACAAATTTTGTTTACAGCAATACCATAATACAACATTGAATTATTATAGTGCAGTGGTTGCAATTAAGCTCACAATAGAATATTCTTAGACGAAACACTAGACAAACTAGAATCACCCAACTGCTTACACACCAGAATAAGCAGTGCAAGCAGTTGTCTCAATAGAGAAAACCAAAATCAGTAAGGCTTTTCTGGCAGTGAGTCTCTGACACATGCGGCCCCCTCTGCTCGGAGGACCCAGACACCCTCACTTTGAGTCTTGGTCTTTCTTTTCATCATCTAAGAGGGCGGAGCGGATCCCCAGCTTTTTCAGTTCTTCTACCAGGTCCCCATTCTGGTGCATCTGCAGAAGAATGTCACAGCCCCCCACAAACTCGCCATTGAGGTACACTTGTGGGATGGTGGGCCAGTTGGAGTAATCTTTAATGCCTATGGGGAAAGAACATTTATTCAGGTGTTATTTCAATAATCAAAGCAAAACCTTTCATGATAAAATAGAACTTTTCCCACTCCTAGTAGAACCTCCCACTCTTCCTTGGTGCTATAAGGTGCTACGTCCCTCCCTTGCTTACCCAATTCAATAGCTGCCTTTGCTACTGACAACGTGAGCTTTAGAGTCAAACAGACCAGTGCTGAAACCTAAACTCTTTCAATTACCAACTTTTACTATTTTTTCCTTCTCAGACAGAGTCTCACTCTGTTGCCTAGCCTAGCTCACAGCAACCTCAAACTCCTCAGTTCAGGAGATCCTCCTGCCTCAGCCTCCCGAGTAGCTGGGAGTACAGGTACCTGACACCATGCCTGGCTAATTTTTCTATTTTTAGTAGAGAAGGAGGTCTCCCTCTTGCCCAGGCTAGTCTTGAACTTCTGAGCTCAAGTGGTCCTCCCACCTTAGCCTCTCAGAGTACTAGGATTACAGGAATGAGCCACTGTACCCAGCCTTAATTACAAACTTTAAAACCTCAAACAAGTCATTTGTCTTCCATCCTCTGTTTTCACCTTCATCTTACAAAGTTTTTGTGATAATCAGGTAAATAATGCTCTCAGTAAAATCCCCGACACATCATCAACACTGGATTAATGGCAGAGAACCAGATTAGTTAACATAAATCATATAAGATACACAAAGCTGTAATTCTCCATACATCTGCCAGTCATGTTTTCAGTAAAGCAAAACTTGGAGAAATGTCCAATCAACTTCATTTCCAAATGGACTACTTATCAAGGAGTAACTGGCAGAAACTCACTGACAAATCGCAGTAACTCACCAACAAATCAAGCAATCCCACCCAGGAGCTTTTCACACCTGTCTAGGTTGGTGTAGGCCACTAGTTACTTAGGCTCAAGATGTTGACTTGTTGATTTTTTTTAAATCTTTAATACTTTTACTCAGAGAAAAAATCCCTACCCTGTGGCTACAGACCATCAGCTTCCATCTTACTCAGCTACTCTAATGGTTCTCTGGGAGCAAGTGATTTGGCTCAGTGCAGAACCCAAAGTGACAGAAAGTCTAATGAAGGAGCAGGCCAAGGTTCCTCAAGGTCCATGTGCCAGGCTTGGGGGTGAGATCCTCTCTTTTCTCAAGCATTCACAGCAGACAAGAAACCACTCAGCATGCATGTGATCAGTCCCATGTGCAAGAAAATTTGGCTTTGAGGACACAGAAGAAATGAGGCATGCTCTGTGACAGTGCAGCCATGAAACTGTTCTGTTCAAGTCTGCACCACACGATGATGGTTACATATAACAAAATAGTAGGAAAGCAATGTGGATTTAGTCTTAAGACATAAAAGATTGGCTCGGCGCCTGTGGCTCAACGGGCTAAGGCGCCAGCCACGTACACCTGAGGTGGCGGGTTCAAATCCACCCTGGGCCCGCCAAACAACAATCACGGCTGCAACCAAAAAATGGCCAGGCGTTGTGGCGAGCGCCTGTAGTCCCAGCTACTTGGGAGGCAGAGACAGGAGACTCGCTTGAGCCCAGAAATCGGAGGTTGCTGTGAGCTGTGATGCCACGGCACTCTATCCAGGGTGACAGCTTGAGGCTCTGTCTCAAAAAAAAAAAAAAAAGACATAAAAGATTATTCTTTTTAATATTCCTTCCCATCATTCCTTTCCTACCTATGGGATGAAGTAAATGTACTTTAAAAAACATTAGGCCAATAAAAAGTCTGTGTTGGTTATGTTAAAAAACAGAGATAAATCAAAGCATGGCATTTGATCCCTAGAGTTACATACAGTAGAACCTCTGTAAGCTAACCATCCAAGGGACTGTAACAAACCTGTCAACATACGGAGGTGGTCAACATAAGGACAAGGCCTTAGGATATGTACATGTGGTGTGTGTCTGCTCCATGCAAATTAGGTCAACTTAAGGAGGTGGTCAACTACTGAGGTTCTACTGTACACATTTATGTCATTTTTCTATATATATAGAAATATTTTCAAATGGCCAAAATAAGCATAAAATAAGATAAACAAAACAGAAAAGCCAACAAATTCTTCAAGCAAAATACATTATATGAATTTAAAAATCAGTCAACTGCTGACTTTTATGTAGACAAACTAAAAATATAGAAACTTGCTTCTGATACCCTATCATTTATTATCAAACATTTATATTCCAAATAAAATTATCGATGTGAGTTATACCATAAATAACAGTCCCAAGATAACAATGTATTTTTCTCTTAAAAGTTATTGCCCAATAGTGACTCTGCTCTAATGACATGCCTGGAGAAAACCCCTCAGCCTTTATCTCTCTCTTGCAGACTTCACTATTAAGAATGGTTACAATGTTACAGGCCTCAAAAAGCACATTTCAAGGCCACTCTGGGTGTTCGTGAAGAATTCACAGGTTTGGTAGTCACCAGTAAAAGATAAATTCTATTAATCACCAAAAGTCTTTATAATACTAAATATCTACATCTGTTAGAATACACTGATGAATTCAAATTTTTCATCATTTTGATGTTGGGTGCTATATAAATAAAAACAATTACTTAATATTTAAGTTGTATGGGTTTAGTAATCTTCAAACTCTATTCTCAGTCTGTTATAACTTACTTTTTACAATGATGGCAGTTACAAATCTTTTACCTTTATATTGACTGAAAGGGGGTATAGGAATTGTATGGGAATTAAGATATGTTATATGTATGTAAAAGTAAATATAAGCAACTTTTAATTTTCCTAAACTTTCTTAAATACCTTTTATACCAGTTAACCACTTATGTGCATTTTTATTCAATTAATAATATATTGCATGAAGCTTTTCATGACAATTTTTACAGATTTATTTGGGTGGATGCCTACAATTTTTGGACATAACAACAATGAAAATAAATTTGCCACCTGAGGGCCATTCAAAACCACTTGTTTAATCCTAAAAGATACAACATTTTTAGGTACAATCTTTGCTGAGTAAAAGAATGAGTTTCACCAACCATTTTCATAGTATCACCCTCAATCAAAGCAATGGGCTTGTGTCGTTCATTAAACTTTATGTTGTGGCAGATCATCCTGATCAGACAGTAAGAGAAGGGCATCAAAACCCCTATGCCCAAAATAAGTGGGCTTTCAGACCAGAGGGTTCCAGAATATCCTGAACACCAAACACATGCAGACATGTGTAAGTAAGGCTAACTCCTTCCAAACCTCTCTGGCCATGGCTGTGTTACCTAATAACTTACATTGTAAGAACTCAAAAGAACTTGGCCTCAAGAGTGAGTGACAACATTTTCTTGATAGCATCCAAGGTGTCTACTAGCTAACAATTCATCAAAATTAATGAAATCTACCTGCTTCTTAAATTTTTAGATTAAGAGCTGATGCCAAGGCAAAACTTTGGCATCCTTCTTAAAAACTATGCTACCTTCCATTTTTAAGAAATCTGATTTAATGTTTAAATATTTGAGGAAATATTTAACTGCTTCCTTCTAGAGTGAAATGAGAAAGATTGGCTTTTCTTTTCTTTTTAGAGGCAGGGTCTCCTTTCTGTTCCCCAAGCTGAAGTGAAATTCTTGTTCACAATCAAGGTTCACTGCAGCCTCAGATTCCTGGGCTTAAGTGATCCTCCTGCCTTAGCATTCACAGTAGCAGGGACTACAGGTACACACCACCATGCTCAGTTAATTTTGTTTTATATTTTGTATATGGGGTCTTGCTATGTTGCCCTGGCTGGCATCAAATTCCTGGCCTCAAGTGATCCTCCTACCCCAGAAGTACTGGCATAAGTCCCACAGCCCAGCTGAGAAACTTCTAATAATAAAAGACTGCTCATAGGTAAATATTAAAATGAATCTCCAGTGGACACACAAGTAATTATTCAAGCATAGTTAATTTCTCTTACACTTTAGTTTTCAAAAACTGCAGTTATAGAATGATAGCTCTTACAAATATCACCTGAACTCAGAATCAGAGAGCAACTCTTGAAAACAGAATATCATACCCCAAAATAGATTTTACTATAGTCATATTTCATATGTGACAGACAGCAATTCAATTGGGGATAGAAAATGTTGACTGTGAAGTTCAATAACAGAGTAGCACTAGGAATTGGTAATTACAAGGGTGTCTTATAAAATCAGTCCACACACCCCTACTGCTTCACCAAAAATATTAATGTTCCAAAATATCAAGCCAGAAAGAATAGTCCTTGAAAGAATGTACTTGAAAATTTCCTTCCAAGGACTATTCAGCCATAAGAAAAGATGGAGACTTTACATCTTTTATGTTTAACTGGAAGAAGCTGAATTGAAACATATTCTTCTCAGTAAAATATCTCAAGAATGAAAAAAAATCCTATGTATTAAATACTGATATGAAACCAATATACAGACAACTACATGCAAACAGGAATGAAGAAACACAAATACAGTCTAGCAAGGGACAGGGGAAAGGAGGGAGGGCAACCAGCAGGGTCTCGTCTCCTGTGCACAAGGTGAGGGTGTTCAGCACGCCTCCTGAGTGAAGGACTCAACTACAACCTGAACCTTTTCTTAGAATTGAAAACAATGTAACTTGAAAATTTGTACCCTCATATTAATTTGAAATTAAATAAAAGAAAGAAAGAAAAAGAAAATTTCCTTGCAGAATTTTCAAGGTATTTTTCAAAATCCATCACATTTCAGAGCTCTAGACTTCACTCCTGGTTTGAACACTAAATTATAAGGGCATATAATCATAGTTTTATTTTTTCCTGGAAGAATTTCACTACAGGAGTTTATCGTCTGATGCAGATAACCCCAACTCTGTCTCTTACTTACTAGGCTCTGTAACCTTGGGCAAGTCATGTTTTCTTTATCTTCCCAAACTTAGAAAATGGCTTCAGGACCACATGAGAACATCTGAGCTGAAAGCATGGAAACCGCAGACCCTTACTAGGGGAAAAGCAAAACACGGTGGCAGAGTGGACAAAGTAAAGGTTTATGGGTCAGCAGACTTGAATTGCTAGCCTACAAATGTAGCCTCAGATAATCTGTTAATTTTTTAGCCTCAGTTTTCTCATCTATAAAATGGGAATAACACTTCTATGCTTGATTTGTTATGAAGATGAAGTGAAACATAACTGGTGAAATGAATTAAGCTCCTGCCATAGCGCCAGGTACAATGTGCACATTTTCTTCGTGACAATGTGACAATGTCCTCTACCACTGACCCTTCACTGTAATGCTTATTTGAGAAAAATATGCAACAGAGAAAAGCAAAGGGAAAGAATGTAGGAAAAATACCAAATGAGTAAGCCACACAGGAATAAAAATACCATTTACTGAGCAAAGGATTACTGAGTTAAGTGCTTTCTGTAAGTAATCTTATCAAATCTTTACAAAAATCCTACATGTATACGAGGTCTGACAATTAAGTTCAGGAACTCATCCTAGAAAAAAGTGCTACATACTTCATTGCTGAATATACTGCAGTCACTCCTACCCTTGGGAAGCTATGCACCAATGTCAGCACCTAGTCCACCCTTAAAGCAATTCGGGAACTCTTTTTCGGGAATGGCCATCAATGCTGTCATAGTATTACCCGTGATGTCCCGAATGCCATCAAAATGTCTTCCTTTCAGTATTTCCTTTAGCTTTAGGTAAAGAAAAAAGTTATTTGGAGTCAGATCAGAGGAGTAAGGAGGGTGTTCCAATACAGTTATTTGTTTACTGGCTAAAACTCCCTCAGAGATAGTGCTGTGTGAGCTGGGGCATTGTCATGATGTAAGAGCCATGAGTTGCTGGCCAAGATTTTCAGTTAAGTTTTTCCTAACCATCTCTCTACTGATGTTTACTTGGTCTGCTATGCTTCAGTTAGCTGATGACTTTGATGCACAATGTGACAAATTTTTGCAATGTTTTCATCAGTTCTGCTTTTACGGGCCACCTTGGCCTCTCTCAATTAGTGACACTTTCTGTCCCCTCAGAAAAATGTTTAATCCGTTTGTACACTGCAGTTTTCTTCATGGCATTATCCCCCAAAACATGGACTAATATGTTGTTGATTTCACTCTTACCAAGTTTAACAAGAAACTTACAAATTTTTTTGTTGCTCTAATTCAAGCTCCAACATTCTCATGAAGGGACACAAAAACACACAACAACAATAATGAATGCCACTCAGCAATACCCCATTCACATGTCAACACAACCACAACTGCTTACACTGATAGGTCAAGGTTATGAAACCTTCCTAAGTTGTTTGTACAATGCTGCCAACATAAGTGCACTGTGGCAAGATCATGAACTTAATTGTCAGACCTGGTAACTATCCCTACTTTACAATGAGAAACTGAGGCTCAGAGAAGTTAAACAACAGACACAAAGTCAAAATGTTAGCATGTGGTGGAAACAGTATTCGCACCCAGGTTTCGAGGAATACAAAAATTGACATCCTACCGGAGCCCCTCACCAGGGGCAGGCTCCACCCTGCAGCTGCCATCTGTCACTGCAGCCATGAGCTACACTTGCACTGCACATGTATCTGCAGTATATGGGACTGATCTACATCTCTGAGACTTATATACATAAATGTTATTATGCCGTAATTACCTTTTTACAACCTGTTTTTTGACTAAACATTGTATTTTTCAGACTTACCCATGTTAAATATATTCGGACCTAGTTTAAGTACAATTTGGTTTTCTATCATATGACTAAACTACAGTTTATTCAGTCAGCTTATTCAGTCTATTACTAATATACCAAGATTCCTTCTCGTCAGTTTTACATTATTATGTATATCAGGGTCTTCGGTGTTCGTTTCAATGTTCCTGACAATTAAGTCAGGATATACAAAAGTCATAATACACATATGCAGGAGTCAGTCTCTCTGGACCACAAGGTGACAAACCATGGGAGTCAGGCCAAACCCAGTCTACTTACTTTTTTTGTAAAAAAAGTTTTATTGGAACTCAGCCATTGTCACACATCTATGTGTTGCCCATGACTGATTTCAGGCTTTCTAATAGCAAAGTTGATGCAACAAAAACCATGCAGCCCACAAAGACTGATGTACTTACTCTCCAGCCTTTTACGTAAGCAGCTCCCCCTCCTTAGAATATATATCTAGAAGTGAAGTAGCTGGGTCTTAGGCTCTGTTCACCATGAACTTGACTGAGTACTGACTACTCAAGCATATATACCAATTTGTTATCCAGCTAATTCCATGATAATGGAAAGGCTGAGCATCAAATGCTTAATACATATTCAACAATAGAATAATGGTCATTTATTTTATAAATATTTGAGTCTCTATTCCATTAGATACTGTTCCAGATGCAAGGAAAACAATGGTGATCTATCAACTGTGTCCCAACCTGCATCCCACTGGCTGCATGCTAAATTTTTTTTGAGACAGAACCTCAAGCTGTTGCCCTGGGTAGAGTGCCATGGCATCACAGCTCACAGCAACCTCCAACTCCCGGGCTCAGGCAATTGTCCTGTCTCCGCCTCCCAAGTAGCTGGGACTACGGGTGCCTGACACAATGCCTGGCTATTTTTTGGTTGTAGCCATCATTATTGTCTGGCAGGCCCTGGCTGGATTCGAACCTGCCAGCTTAGGTGTATGCGGCTGCTGCCATTAGCCACTTGAGCCACAGGTGCCAAGCCTGCATGCTGATTTTTATTTTTATTTATTTATTTTTGCAACAGAGTCTCATTATATCACCCTAGATAGAGTGCCGTGGCATCACAGCTCACAGCGACCTCAAACTCTTGGGCTAAAGCAATTCTCTTGCCTCAGCCTCCCAAGTAACTGGGACTACAGGCGCTCACCACAACACCTGGCTATTTTTTTGTTGTTATTGTTGTTATTCTAGCTGTCATTGTTGTTCAGCAGGCCTGGGTGGGGTTTGAACCTCCCAGCCCCAGTGTATGTGGCTGGCGCCCTAACCACTGAACCACGGGCGTGGAGCCTGCATGCTGATTTTGTGAAGATTTTTTTTTTTTTTTGCTTATATGTGGTGTCAGATATCACAAAAAGTATACATGGACTTTTTTTTTGCTAATCAGCTTTCACAGTGTTTGTTTATTTAATGTGTGGCCCAAGACAATGCTTCTTCCAATATGTACCTGAGGAAAAAAAGGTTGGACACCCCTGAAAATCAGCAGAAATTTATGAGTTAATGATGCTTTTTAAAACTAGGGAAGAGAGATGCAATATGATAATAAATAAAAGAAGCATTTATTCATTCATTAAAACATTCACTGAAAGCTTCTTTGCACAAGCAGTACACATGGCACCACAGGCAGTTTCAAAAGACCTGTTTCTTATTTTCTGGAGGGCAAATACCATGCATAAACAAGCATGATCTCATTATGTGATTAAAAAAAAATGTTAGGAACTGGATTCAAAGGTTAACATGGTTTATGTGGAATTACAGGTGATTTTCATTTTTTCCCAAGTTTCTTCTCTGAGCGTGTTACTTTTTACAATTGAATATAAAGAATACTATTTAAGACTGGGATTGGGAAACAGTGAGGTCAGTCTACTGGGACCTGATCCCCTTGTCTTCTGTGTGTACTCCAGATAAGAAGAAACAAGAAGGCCAGAGCACAGTGCTGCCTCATAGTCACCATACTATGGGGTCACAGTCTCAAGACTTCCCTGTATCACACTCCTTGGAACTCAGGGCCCAGAACTAGGAAATATTGATAGTTCCCAAAACTTCCTCAGGCTTGGGCCTTTTGTAAAACTCAGGCTTCTCTGGAATCAGAAACAAAGAAAGGCCAATTTTGCAGGAGCTCCAATCCTGTTACTAGAAGTGACCTTGGGTCTGGGCAAGGTACACAGACATTTCTTTGGCTGGCAAAAGCAGCATCAGACAAGCTGTCAGTCTCTTCTTGGTAAACTCAAAGGTACAGAAAGCAAGAGATGAAGAGTCTTAATATTCTAGCTAAACTAATCCCCACTTGAGAAACATGCTTCTACCACCCTGCCCCAGTCCACCTGTAATAAGAACGTAAGTTCAGAAGGCAGATGTATGAGCTGGAAGGCAGAACATAAATACTATCAGCACACATTCTTACTTCTGCCCTCACTTTCAGTTTATTAGCCATATTCCAATATATCCCATGTCCAGTATATACTAAATAAGAGAACATAAATTTATAAACCAAAGACCCTTAAAACTTTACAAAATACAAAATAATGACACAACTTTTTATGAATGCCATATTGGCAATGTGCAGGGGACGTGCTGCAAGGTCCCAGTTAAAAGACTGTAGAACAGTTACTCTTATCTTTTAAGCAGAGAAGCTACTTCTGAAGGAAGACTGCAGATCCCCCTAGACATGATAAAACCCAGAGCCTATCAAGTGGCAGTATTCTAGTTGATCAGGAAAACAAAAGGGTCAGGAGGGTAATACATACCTATTATACATACCTGGTAATGTTAACCTACCTTCTCCACTCCTCCACCTAATGTGCCTCCTAGGTTCCACCCACCAAAACTATCACCTACAGCAAATGTAGGATCAGCTATCACAAAGAGGTTTTTTTGTTTTGTTTTGTTTTTTTCCAAAGAGACAGAGACTCACTTTGTCACCCTCAGTAGAGTACCGTAGCGTCACAGCTTACAGCAACCTCCAGCTCTTGGGCTTAGGCGATTCTCTTGCCTCACAGCTTATGGCGCATCTCTTGGGGGCGGGACACAATTATAAGAAGGAATTTACCTATCAAATGCAATCAGTGTAACCTAATTCTTTGTACCCTCAATGAATTCCAAACAATTAAAAAAAAAAAAAA